>LYUA01001305.1:243639-258764 GCA_002093875.1 Calopteryx splendens | reverse complement strand
CCAAAGAAAACAAGGTTAAACCTCTTAACCAAGGAGTGCCACATCCTTGATGTATACCATTCCTATATGCTCCCTGCATTGTGGGGGAACAAATAAATGGCGGAATTGTTTAGTGGACATTTGATTTCATTGATTGCCTTACTAGGGAGGTTTGAGGGGAATTACAGATAAATAATGCATTTTGGTACATTAATATGAGGTACATATATATAATTATATAGTGGGATATTTTGGTTTTTGTGATGCTGTGTAGGGAACTGTGGGTAAGTGGAAAAAGCAATTTTGAACGATGTGGGTTAATGGGTCCCCTGTAATCCAATGCTCCTCAGGTTTTTGTGTTTTAATGTAGCAAAATATTCACTGTTGCCATTAAAATGTGACTATCTAGTAACCTCTTAGAGGAGAATTATGCTTAAAGAAATGGCCCTCACAGTAGGCGAATTCATTTTGGAAAGAAGGGAAGGGAAATCGTTCTATATCATTTACTAAATTTTACAATGACGCTGTCATGCCAATCTGTTTTCTTTAAAGATGGTGGGTCCTTCGTTTGTTATCTCATTTATTGTATTACTAGTAATACCATGATATTAAAAAAATATGCTTTTTAATGTTGTATTTGTTCATTATTCGACTCAAAACTTAATTTATATTCCACAATAATTCTTTTGCAACATATGAATATGTACTTTAATGTTAAATTACCTTTGTTGAAGAGGAATACTTTTTTCCTGTGGCATATTTCCTTTACTCATGTTATGAGGCCTGGTTGATGTTGGCCAGTTTGTTATTATGCTGTAAGGTCTGCCACATATACTTTAATTTAAAGGATTTGTAGCTCTTTCATCCACCACCATTTGTTTTTCCACAGACTTAACTTATTTTTTTATATCTATTTTATTCCCATATGGAGTTTCATCCTCCCTGAATTTACTTTTTGGTCATTTTCCCACTCTTTAGGCATTTTAATTTCCTCTCCACCTATTACAGTCCATTCCTATCCACTGTTTTGCTGTGGGCAAGGGGTTGTGCAATTATTATCGCTTTCTGTTAATACCTGGTTTCCACCATCATAAAAGTAAAATACCATGGGAATGCAAGTTCTTACCATCCTAACTTGTAGTTCAAAACACTGCCAACTTACTGTAGTAATCTAACTAGCACTAGAAAAAAGATGCTTGAATTACCAAATCAGATGCAGGCAGATAATATGGACAACGGTTGGGTGAAATTGACAATATCTTGTTGTTTTCGGCCGTTACTTGGTGGAAACGATTCATTGTAAGATAAATGACAGACTTGGTAAAATTTGTGGAAAAACCAAGTCTGTCATTTATCTTATGACAATATCTTGTTTGATTTTTTTATTTTGAGTCCCTAGATTCAATTGGGCCATGGTTGCCAAATTAATTATCCAAATAGGTATTTCTTAGGCCTCTTCTACTGCTTCATAGAAATCACAGATCATTACTTTAATATTTTTCAACAAAAAAACATTTCCTTCCACGGTATTGCTCCTCCATATGGTCCATCTTATTTTTCAAGACTTAATAGTGTTGCTCATTTCTAAAATATTAAAATACAGAGCCCCTCATTTTTTAAATATGTCCACGGATTCCACTATCTTCAATATTTATTTGTAATCTCCCTAATCACACACTAAAAACTGATTTTAAATTAATCTACAGTACTTTTAACTCCATTACCTACTGTCCTAAACAGAATTCCCACGTTAATTTCAGTTCCAACCTTCTCTTATGCACTCTAGACCACATATGCCTATTCCCATATTATCACTCATCTTATGTTCACTTTTCTTCCGCCTAATCTGCAATTTCCCTTCCCGACAATGATGATGCATTTACTATCCTCCAACACACCAACCTCACAAAATCTCATCTCTATTATAAGTAATGCCCCTTCCCTTTAGATTTCCGATATATTTTTCACCATTTTAGTTTAAGCTAGTATGTATACACCTCTTTTCATGCTATATTCAAAGTTTTTATGGAGTCATTCGCAGCATTTATGGGGGTGGAATGTGCTCAGAAGACTGCTAGATCAGTAATAATTCCCAAACCAAAGAATAGAAAAGCAGTAGCATGAGATGCCTCTATGATGATAAGTTTCATTTTGCATTCAGCAAAGTTACTGTTTAGAGTCATATTAGGATAGAGAAGAGGGCAAAAAATTACTTAGGAAAGGATCAGTTAGGCTTTATGAAGGGTACGGATACATCTAACACCATAGGAGTAGTGAAATCACTGACCCAAAGAAAAATAGAGTAACCAGGATGTAATTGTTTGCTTCATGGATTTTGAGAGGCATTTAATAGATTACATTAGGAAAAACTAATGAAAATATTGCAGGAGATATAAGTAAACTAGAGAAATAGGAGACTTTCCCAAAACACCCATGTGTCTCAGACTTCATATGTCAGAGTAACGGATGGAGAAAAAGTGGGCAGTGACAGGTACGGGATAAGATTGTTGTCCATTATCACCTGTGCTTTTCAATGTAAACTTGGAGAAAACTATAAGAGATGCATGGGAAAGATGGAGGTAGGAATGGAAGTAAGTGTGGAACTCATAAAGTCGGTCAGATTTTCAGACATTCAAGCTTCTAGTTTGACAGTAAACCAAAGGGTTGAAATCATTTTTCAACTTACAACAGAATCAGCATGACAGAAATAGAATGAGGTTTTTATAAGAAAACAAAGGTAATAAGGTTCTCAAAAAACAAGAATGCTAAGAAAAGCTTTAGTGCCGAGAGGCATAAACCAGAATAGTTCACCTATTCAGGTAGTGTTGAAGAAGTAGGGATAAAAAAAATTGCATAACTTTTATATATGAAGAGGAGGGAGTTGGTGACAAGGACAATGAGTAAAGACTTGAAGAAAAAATTAGTGAAATTTTTTATTAGATTAGCAGTATTACAACACAGAAACTTGGCCATGGAGACAAGAGGGTAAGCGTAGGTTGGAGGCTTTCGAGATATGGGTGTGGAAGAAAAAAATGGATGGAAAGGAAAACAAATGAAATTCCTGGTATGGAATAGGAAGAATGAAGTTACTGGAAGCAATTGAAAGGCGGCAGGAAAAGTGGATTTAGGGTGTACTGAGTTATAATGGATTGTTGAAGACTGTGATAGAGGGGAGAATGTTGGGTAAGCAAGATAGAGGGAGGAAAGTTGGATAGAATGACGGGATCCAGACTCTCCATGTGCAGAGTTGAAGAATGGTTGGTCCTAGTGTAGGGTGTCATGATTTTAATGTCATGTTATAGCCGTGGTGTATATTAAAACCCTACCCTTACTGGTAGACTAATGTTAAACAGTAAAAAGGGTGTTTATTGCTGTGCTAGGTGGGGCTTTGAGGTGTAGCAGTGCTTAGTCTTTACGTTCAACAAATACCTACATTAGAGGTACTCTACACTGTAAATATATACATACAAGGAAATAAATGAGATACTGAGCAGTGCTATGAAATACTCTTTTCTACTATTTAAAGTTGGGTGCCATATCTATTCAGAGATTACTGTTTTTATTAGTTAAATCACTAAATGCAGTCACTTAAATAAAAGTTCAGTTTGCACTTGAAATTTTGGATTTAATCCATTTTTTGTAAAAGATGCAGGATGAAATACATAGGTAACAAATAATACAGTTTTTTTGTAATTTTTCATTAAATTTTCCTTTTAAGTACGTAACATACACAATAAAATCACAGGAAATGCAGAAGAATCTTATCCAAATAGGTACTTCTTTGTCTATAAACTGACAGCATAATTAATTTTAACTGTCAAAAAATGGAAGCATTAAACATAACTGTATCACAATTATTCTCAAGTTACGGAGCTCCCTGTATAAATGTAACTTACTAGTAAACTTTTATTGGCAAATCTTAAAAAATAGTCCAATTGGATCTCATACAATGCTTGTCTTGGGTTTCCTCATGACAATTAATTTCAACACACATCAGCTCCAGAGGAAAAAATATATTCTACGTACTCTATGGAAGATTTACATTTTAGCCATAGACTTAAAAATAAATTACTACTACTAAATGACAGGAAATTAAATTTAGAACATCCCTCAGAAAAATTAATATAAGCACTTAACACAATGTGATTATACAATTAGCAAAGTCAGTATAACGGATGCATCTTTTTGAGTATTTACTACAACTATAACTGACCTAGTAGTTAAATTAAAATTCAGGAATAAGGTTGAAATAGCCATGTGAAATGAAGCTCTGAAATTACTCAGCACTCGACCTCAGTATACTCATTACCCAATATTCACACATGGCTACAGGAGTGAGGACATTCACGAACAGTGACTTGTACATTAAAAAAAACTCTATTTTGATTATGTAATGATGAGGTTACTTTCATGATGGAAAGGATGAGTAGCTCCTCAGAGAAAAAATCCCCCTAAAACAGTAGCTCAGAGACCACGTAACATATTGATACTAATAAATATGATCAAGGGATACATGTGTTCAATAATTAAATATTTGTTGAAGCAATGCAGACACATTACTATTTATTGATGACAATTTTTACATTGTAATAGTCCAGACAAAATTTATGATTATTCAAATGTATATCTTGTACATGCCATTGCTAAGAATTTTCCAGTAACATTTCCCTCTTTTTTAAAAAGAAAAATTCAACTTCGTTAACACCAAAAAGCAAGAGGAAATGATTACTATGAAAATTGTCATTTTAAATGCCTGAAATATTGTTTTGTTAAAATTTAATTATTGCAATAAATATATGAAGATAACTTGAAAGACTCATAACATGAAAATCACAAATAAACTTCAGAGATAAAAATAAAAAGGAAAATAGCCTTGAAAGAATAATTATTTATACATCCTGAATCATAAACTGATAAATATTCAACAACTTCAACAAAAAATTCACACTAAAAATAAGCTGTACAAAGTATTTTTTTATGAAATAAATATGTTCCCCAATGTCTTCTGCACTTTTTCCATGCATACAGTGATTGAATCAACAACTTTTACAATTTAAAATCACATGACAACCACCCTTATAAAGGGCAGAGGAAAAGGGGTCCCATTCAACATGTGGAACTGTCTCACGAGCCCAACTTGACTCAAAAAACCTCTCACACCACCATGCCACAATTGGAATTTTTTTAGAGTAAACAGATTTCTAGCAGCTTTTCTTCTGTCAAAAAACAAAATGCCCTCCCATTGAGCCAAACCCACTTCCCATACCTCCACCACAACTGCTCGGAGGTGGATCCTCTCCATCCCTTCTATTAAATCCCCCACCTCCAGGGCGACCACCTTTGCTTGAATGCTTCCACCGCCAATCCTCCTCTTCTCTAATATATTTGGAGCCGTCTGCCTCCACGGCATCCCTCAACTCGACGGGCAGTGACCACCAATCAGGTGACCCTAGGCTGTTCATCCCTTCCAGCATGTAAAACAGGACATAGGGTGTGTCCTGGGGTCGGTGGGCGCTTGGCTCTGAGAAGCCCTCTGGACCTGACTGGGCTGACACCTGACTGTCATTGAGCATACACCACTCCTCCTCCCCTTCCACACCCTCACTGACCTGTGGCCTCCTGGCATATGTGTAATAGTGACCACCATCCAGACTGAACCCAGAATGGACTATCGCAGCATACAAATGGTAGGTGACCTTCCTTTCCTCCACATACGCCCTCTCTTCTCTTTCTACTGAAGGCCCTTCTTCCTCCCTCCCTGTCCTACGGCGTCTCCGACTACAAATCCCTCCTCCCCCTTCTGATGAGTCATGGCTTGTTCCAGATGCTTCTTCCCCATCATCAACCATTGGATCTGGTTTGTTTTTCTCACAATCAGATTGAATTGGGCTTGGTGACTCCCTTGGCTTTTCCTCAACTGAAATTTCATTAACAGCATTTGAACAGGATGGGACACAATCTTTCTTATCACTGGAATCCTTACCATCACCAGCCTTCACTTTCTCCTCTCCACTGTCCATCTCCTTCTGTTCGCTTTCTTCACTAGTCAGAGTGCTTCTCGTTTTCCTTCTTTTGGCTGCATTTGATCTGTGACTCCTTGAGAGGGCTACAGGAACCTCTAGGCTGAGCTCAACCCTCAGGGGACGGAGGGCTTTGGACCGGCGTGCAGTATTCCGGTCAAATCGGAAATGTTTCAAAGTGAGAAGAAGGTGACGTGGTGGGGGCCAAGCCAAACTGACAGAACGACGGGCATCCTGCAAACCTTTGCACTTGGTGCAACGATAACGGTTCTCACCTCGGAGTGTTTCTGTTGAGAGGTAATGCCCCAAGAGATCACTCACTCCCCAGGGCCCACTGTGATGCTGCTTCTTCAAAGATGTCACCTTCTCCTCCACCTCCATTTTCTCCTTACTCCCCTCCCATTCATTCTCCTCTCTTTCAGTCTTGACCTCACCTAGTGGAAGCATGTGCTGTGGCAATTGTGGACCAATGAATCCCCTACTTTCCTGAGCACTCTCATTGCTAGACTCGTCCAAATCTTCTGGGAATGCCAGCTGAAGATCCCGGAATGGGTCAGCTCGAACTGATACAGACCCACAGCTGAGGCATTGGTGCATGGTGTGTGCCACTCCACCAAACTCCTGTTGGACAATGCTGCAAAACTCCCTCTTGAGTCTCAATGCATCTCCACTCTCACCCCACAAAGATGCCTTCTTTGCACCCTTTCCCAAATTTACAGCATGTGGTTGGACCATCTTGGGCTCTGCTTCAGAATTATTCCCTTGTGTGGTTCCTGCACCACTTACAATACCATTAACCCCATCTTCTTCACCCACAGACTGAATTCCACTGTCTGTTGAATCAGAATGTGAGTCGCTGAGGGCCTGGGCACCTGATTGCACCAACCGGTCATTTTCAGTAGCCTCTGAGCTCTTCTCATCCACTTCCTGACCAGAATCAGCTTCTGTTGCAGTAACAGAAGAGAATTCTGCAAGTGAGAGGGCTTTCCTTTTTGCCTGAAGCCGACGGCCCTCAGAAGACGACAGGTCTTCCTCTGTGGTCCATCTCTTCATTCCAACTTGACCTTCCTGCATTTCCTCCTCACCTTTCCCTTCTCCCTCCTCCTCCCCTTCATCCATTCCCTCTTCATCTTCTTCCTCCTCCTCTTCCTCCTGAGTGCTGTTTGCCCTGTCTTCACTCTCTCCTTCATCTACCACAGTTTCCTCTTCTGGCCTCAACCTAAGCATGCCCATCCCTTCATCGAGTTCCTCCTCAAACTCCTTTCCAACATGATGGGCATAAGCTTTGCCTTGCTCATGAAGTGCATCCAGGAAAAAGCTGAAATTATAGAGAAGAAAATTATTCAATTCAACATGTCATTGTCAACATATGTCGAGGGGAAATGCTGTCTTACACCACAAAGACAATATTGAATTGTCTTTAATATAAATAAAATTTTCCTTCACTCAGCATAAGTAGTACAGTAAAATTTATTCATTTAATGAACAATGAAGGCAATTAACTTCCAAAATTTATTTTCATTACATTTATATTTAAGAATACAAGCATTTAAACACATTTAAAAGTTTAGTCAGCCTCTTTTTTATCCTTTATCTTAATTTAGTAACATTAACCTGTTAATTATCTTCATCAATGCAGAGTTTGAGGTCCAAAATAATTTTGAAACACTGGATTTTCATCACCTACTTATTTTCAATTTCTATTCCCATTACTTTCTATCTCATGTATCTGAGTGTAGTGTACAAGAATACAGTATACGTAAACTTGCATGTATGAGCAAAGAGCCAAGATTGGACAATGGTAGAACTGAGTAAAGTTGATGAAAAATATTACGCTCCATGTTTAAAAGGATATGATGCAAATCAGCAGATAATTTCCAAGGACACCAAATGTTAAATAAGAACAAGAAAGAAAAAAGTTTTGATTATCTGTTATGATAAAATGTTTCCAACAAGTAACGGCTGCTACCACCAACTACAAGAAAGGCTACAAAAATCCTTGAGTACTTTCAAAAGCAAATATGAAAACCATGCGAAAATTGGGTCCCTTAAAATTACTTTACACGCTTCAATTGTTGTTTACCGATTTTTAAAATGTTGTACATTGTAATAAAATTAGTTCAATGTTTTCTCAAAATGTAACCTACATTTAAGGAGGTATAAAATAGAGAAAAAACAAAAAAAGATGAATTATGTCATAATTTTTTATGTCCACAGCCATTGAAAAAACAGTCGCTGTGAGCGACGATGGCACTTTTGGGAAGTTATTACGGCGTTGCTCACAGCGACGTTGGCACTCAAAGAGTTAATAAGGCATCCTAATCAATTTTTTTCCAGAGCATTTACACTAATACTAGCACAACAAAAATAGTCTCCCCGCCAATTGATGGGCTAATGAGCAGCATAAAAATTTCATAGAAATAAATAGCTCCAAGGCATAAAAAATAAATGCCATGGCTGAGAAAAAATATTGATTTACCTCGCCGAAGATATCGCAACTTAATTAGAAAGGGTATGCTTTAGGTTACTATTAAATGGTTCAGTAACTTGCAATGGGATATAACAATGCAAGGCTTGGGATGCGACTCAAATAGACTCTCCCAACTAAACATTAGCCTCGCCTTTACATGGTGACCCCTGTTTTCACTAATGAGGATATGGCGGCCAAGTAATTTCCAGGATAAAAAGTTACCACTCTACCAAATGCTGAGGGTCCTTTTGAAGAGTGGATTTGCGGGTAGATGGCAAGGACAGCCAGGCCCAGGAGGAGAGAAATTGCCTCCAAAGGCAGATAAGTCCACCAGGACCAGAATGGGGAAGGCAATGGAAAACCACTCCCCATAGAAACATCCAAAGGATCTCAATGAAAAAGATGTAGGAGAAGACAAATGCAAGTATGGATTCTTCAAAAACTATATTCAATTCCATAGGGAAAATAGTCCCGCAGAGAGATCTCCAGGGGAAGAGTGGGGGGGAGGCACTGAATGAAGTATGTGATAAGCAGAGGAAGGAAGCCTAGGGTTGGCCTTTTAAAGGAGAAGTTAGAGAACCTAAGAAGAGAAATGAATGAAAGCAACATTGACTTGATAGGAGAAAGTGAAGTTAGATGCCAAGGATCTGGGGGCCTATACTTAAATTTTTTTTGTATAAGGCAATAGGATTTCATACGAGCCACATGGTATCTACCTGCATGGTGGGTGAATTCGGTATGGTTGAGCTGCCTGATGGGACTCATGCGATCAACCTGTATGGAACTGAGACTCGCACTCCTGATACCGAGTAAGTTATATCCATCATATACATGCTATCGTAACATGTTGTGGAAGTTTTTACAAAAATGGCCATTTATTGGTGCAATATATAGAAGAGAAGGAGATGGAGAGGCCAGCTATATTATTACAGGAGAGGTTTCCCTTTCATTTTGAGAAAACGCTACAGAGGTACCAAAGAGCTTGTGTCGGAGATAAGGATTTGAGCACTTTCCTTAGGGCTCTCTCATGATCATCTGTGCTGATGCCAGAAACCAAGGTAACTATTGTGAATTAGCAATTTTTAATCCATTAAGGAATTAACTACGTATATGGACTTAAAATAACTCCTATTATTTAGGTACAAACGATAAATGTTCTTGCCTTTTGAGTTATAAAAAACTGTAATTTTTCATTAAAATGTAAGGAATCTATTAAAATGGAAGACTTTCATTAAATAACTTGAACAAAAAGGGCGTCTACCAAAATGGGGAAATCAAATTCCATGCTTCCAGGTTTCCTAGGTGACTACCAAATTTCTAAGGCTCAAATCTTAAGTTCATTTAAGTATAAAAACTTCAAGAGAGAAACATATGTTATTTGGTATATCGGTAGAGTAACTTCTCACATTAATTCCAAATTTCGAAAAAAATAAACATATTAAATGAAGACAGAAGATTATACAAACTATTAATGAGTGTGGAGCAGGGAAACTTGACCAGCTAATTAATTATGATGCATTGATAATTTCTAACTACATATTAAGAAATATGTTTCAGATGATTGCCAACCCATTTTTCATTTAAAAGGTATTCTAAAAATAATTCCTGCAGCAAAAAAATGATATAGTGAAAAATCACAAATTTCACCTAATTCCAGGCACTCAAGGTCTAAAAAAAATTCCTGTCTTGTTCATACTTTGCTAATTTGGTAGATAAACTGATCGACGTGTAACTAACTAGTGTATCCAATAGTTGTGGTGCTATTTAAGTGATTAAAAAAAACCAAGGCCACCACAAAAACAAAAATGTAATGTTTAACGCAGTGCATATGAACGTCCCAGCAGATTACTTATTTGGTGAGCATTTAAAAGTTGATTTAAATATGCCTTATTTACAAATAAGTTAGAAAAACTAATTTAAATGAAATAATTCATGAAAAACATAAGAACTTAAGAGGGCAGTTATAATGAAAACCACCAGAAAAAATACCTAAAAATGGGGTCATCATCCAAAGGACTGGGAGATTTTATTTAAATGCTGTCTCCCAGAATGTAAATTTAAGGTTTTTGTTGCAAAAATGTTAAGTAGGCAAAGCCTGTTCATAAATTTCAATATTACATAAATTCTGGTTATGTGAATACCAAGTTTCTCCAAAGGAAATGTTTTTTAATTAATTTCGGATTTTGGGTCTTATCTTTAGAATTGGTGGAAACGGGAACGGACTCATCACAAACTCAAATCCTTAAATGCATACAATCATTTACATACCACATGAATTCTGAACAGTCATGCTGTTGGCCAGCTTCAAAATGGCCCCCAGCCATGTGGGCAGTTGCAAGGATGGCCTGGGGCGAGAGAGATGGTCGAGGTGAGTGGGAGAGTAAAGAGAAGAGGAGACGCAGTTGTGACAGCACTGGCCTTGTCTTGGGCGGAGGCACACCTCCCGAAGACACCCTGCCCCACGGCCCCCCCAGGGCCCCATGACCTCCCCAGATGGAAGACGACATTGCCCCAACTGCTGAGGGCACTGTAGCAGATGAAAGGAGCACTCGATGGCGAAACCTTCAGAGACAAAATGAGATCAAGAGATTTGCTATGACTCATACTCGTACAAAAAAATCAATTAAGTGCTCTTTTTAACATACATAGTTCAATATTCAAACAGGTAAATATTAAATTTTCATTAAATATTTCTAACTTTACAAGAAAAGCATGGAATGTGTGCATTAATAATAATGCACCCATCACCAGTGTTTACTAATACTTAATGCCAGAACAATTTTAGAAGAGAAAATATTTAAATTTAATTTAATTCAATGAATTTAAAGTGTAGAATTTCAATGGAGTTACTTTATATTATACATATGCATACAGCCGAATACCCAAATTAGGTTATTTTCGAAGCCTTTGCTGGAAGTTGTTAAAAAGTCTTTAATAAGAAGTTCAAATGATTTTTGTACGTAAATTAACATGTATGCTTGATTTCCCAGGATGACCTGGTACCCGAAAAATGGTAAAGGCTTGGGTGAAGCTGAGGGTATCCAGAGGCATCACTTGGAATTGAACCTGGGCCCTACCGTCAGAAGTGCCCAGTGCTCTAACCACTGGACTACAACTCCTTAAGACAATATAAATAAACCAAAAAAATCACAGATGTAAATTTTAAATAATCATACCATTTAAGATCAAATTTGAACATAGGTATATCATCAGTTAAATTATATTCATATCTAAAATGTAGTTTTTATCATTTAAGCACTTACTTCAATTTTAGGTAATTCAGGAATTTAAATATCCCAATAGCAACTGATTAATTGGAAATAAAGTGATAATCCGGTAGTTTACACAGAAATAAACTTCACTGGTGAAGCAGAAATTTCACTTTCCTGCTGTTGCTCCCTGCGTTCCTGTTGTTTCTTATACCAACATTACCCTGATAGCTTACGTTACTGTGTTTATTGTAAAAAATATCAAAATAATATTGTTGGTAAATTCTGTCTTGCTGGGCTCTCTACATCTATATAGTACCCTTCAGGCCGCCATGATGGCACAAGGAAGGGGGTGTTAGGTGACCAGACATTCATTGCATGGGTTATTACTGTTACCAGAATCACCCATCCATTGACAATTTGGATGATCAAACTATTGGTTGTTTCCTACTGTTGCAATTTGTGTGAGGGAAAAAGGATTCCTTATATCCATCTCTCTCAACTTCCAGTCATGGTCTCGTCTACCAATGTAACACGGTAAAACGGAGGTAAAATGATTCCTTCTATTTCAGAGTTGAACTCAAAAGATATTTATCTTTCTAAGAGTTGAAGACATTCATGCAATCACCATACGTCAAGTTGCTCCCATTTAAGACTATGCAATAACAGTGTGACACACAGCATTCCAATGCCCTGTTTATTTCCAAGCTAAGTTCCTTCTGAAATGAGTCCCAAATGCTAGATACATACTCAAGCTGCTGAGATATAACTAGAGTGAAATAATATGTATATCTCCTAAATGTTTTCATCAGAATATTTATTCATTATGCATTGGGGAATCCCAGTTTCTTCAATACAGCTCCACAGATGGTCTTAACATGTTCATCCCATGTTAAGGTTTTTCTTTAGTGCACTCCTATGAGTCAAAGCTCATCACTGCACACTTTTTCAAATTTAATTTTAGACCCCATTTCAAGTTAGGCAAAGATGGCCTTGTGATTACTCGTCTCATTATTTATATCAATAGTGTAATCAATTCGGGGTTACTGATCGCTAAAAGACCTGAAGTTCCAGTTATTTTCACTGGTTTGTTAACTACTTGGTGCAAAGAATCGTCCGAGAAGACTTCAAGTAATGCACTGTCAGAAACAGGGATTTATGATAATGCTATATTATGTGTCCCAATTAATTGATATGTAAAAGTCCCAGGATTATGATTAAAAATATTGCCTGCTGTTAAAAAAATTTCACTTTCAAACACAAGATACAAATTGAGACATCACAAAAAAATAGTGATACATCACCTCACATTAAAGAACATCAAACTGAGATGGATGATCTGGTGCAAATGCAATAACTGCTATGGAACATGAACAATTCCACTCACAACAATCACTTCCATAGAGTGCGGTTTTTTAAATCAATGAAGATTACAACAAAAAGATACTCAAAATAATACATTTTGTTTAATTGAAATGAAAATGTAAGATAATAATTTTTATAAATATGTCATTGCTAAAATTAGATCACTGTGGTACCTTGGAGGAAATCTTTAAAAATATTGAAAAAACATGTGAAATGCTACTAATAGCCATTAGAATGTTGGGTAAGTGAGAGAGAGGGAGGAAAAGATTAGGCATGGTAGATGGAATGAAGGGAGGCAGGAAGTATGCAGAAATGAAGAAAGGCTTCATTTAGGAGTGTGGCCATCAAAGACCTACATTAACCTGTAGATTACCAATTAAAAAGATAAAAAAAAATAAATTTTGGATATTTAATATTCAATGGAGGAAATTCTGCAACTTGAATAAAGTCAGTTTATTTTTATGAAGGAATTATCATTTGAGACAGAAAATGAGATAGTGGCAGTTAATATCACAAACCTTGTAGTCATGAAGAGGGCTTGAAGTACACTGTTGGCATAGCATGTATTCCCAAGGTTAGAAAGCCCAACATGACCAGCCCGTGCAGCTGTTCGGTAGACTACAGGTGACCATTCCCCTCCTGTAGGGTCAGGGTTGGGGGCCTGTGATGGCAAGGAGTATTCATAGCTGCTGAAGCTGCGATTGGGCAGAGGTATCCAACGAAGTCGAAGAAGATACTCGTGGTTTGGGACTCCCATGCTTGGCAATGGGCACTCCTAACAGAAATAAATAGAAACAATGAATTAATAACATTTTTAAGAAATAAAAACCTAAATTCTATCAGAAGCTAACTTATCACTGATTAGTATTTATTACAAGATCTGTCATTGCCATAAATAATAGTAGTATAAGCTGGGTTTGTCAGGTATTTCAGTGGCTGACACAATGTCTCAGAGTAAAGTCATCAAGTGAAAGGTATTTACTTGACAATGCAACACTTTTCAAATGGCTAGATTTGTAGTGAATGCTTGGTCTAACTAAAAAGGATACTTTTGTTAATGGTGTCATGGCAGAATAACGAGCAGAGGAGCTATCGGTGACATGGGTGCCTTTTGACCTGACAGAGGGAAGGGGGAGGTGATTTGGTAAACGTGGGTGCTCCTTGATCAGACAGAGGGGGGGGGGGGTGGNNGGGGGGGGGGGTTGATTTCATAATTTGGGAAGAGCTCGGCCGACGTAGGATGTGTCGCACCCCTCAGCACCATGATTGGGAGATTCCCCTCTTCCCTTTACTCCTCTTTCGTTCTGGAACGTTCGAGACACCATGACACCGAAGAAGGGTATATGAACACTCGCTCGCTTACGGGCGAGGCCTTTTGCTTGAGAACTTGGTGTACGATAGTCGGAGGAAACGAAGCTCTGTAGATTTAAATAAACTCTTCTAAAACGAGCTCTCTTTGCTTGAATTTCAATTCTTTGGTGCCCAGATGACCCTATAAGGAGATAGATGCAGCCACTTGAGTCATATCTCCGCTTAAGTTCAGTCTTGGTCTTCAGATCACGACAGATTAGAATATCTGACCCTTAGGGTTAGTTGGTGAACACCAAACCCATTTTAACTTATATTGTTTGGATATTTTTCTTCACTCCCAAAAATTTTATCCAATTTGCCAATAATGTTTATATTCCTACAATTGTAGTAATTACAGCATTTTTTACACTAATGCTGTAAGTCTCTCTACCTTGAGGGCTTAGTTGTACCGACACCATATGAGTGAATATCACAGAGTCTCTTTAAACAATGTGAAGTACTAATAAATTCAAACATTTCTATTCTCACACTTGTCTCAAACATTTCTATTCACACACACATTCAAATAAAACTCAAGATGTCAGAGGAAAATGAGGACCCAGCTGGAAGGGGAGATGTTCCTAAATAAGTTGAAAGATGAGGTGGGGAGGAATTAAGTCGGGTGATGGAGGAGATTGGTGAGAAACATTTTTCTGATACAATACATGCTCTGAATGCATAACTTAGGGCCGGTATTATGACTCATTGTTTAAAGTCTTAGTTTGCTAGCTA
>LYUA01001305.1:211247-224251 GCA_002093875.1 Calopteryx splendens | reverse complement strand
AAAAAATTCACCCCTGTCCTGCGCCCTCTTAAACCCTAACTGATCCTCTCCTAAGAAATAGCATCCCAACAAAAACCATTGTTCCTGAAAAATGCAATTAGAGCTGATATGAAGTCCAAGGCATGAAGTTCTTTCTTCACAGTAAAATTTCAAAAGTTTTCTCCTGATATGTGAAGCACAGTAATTAATTTTAATGTGGAGGGTATAAAAAAGATGTAATTATGAGTAGCACGATAATTATGAGATTTTCTTAAATTTTGACCCTTGGAATATACAAATGTAAGATTGGAGGACACAGGAATTAACTGCAACACCAGGGAAAAACATAAGAGCTGATATTGTCATATGTTTAGAACTTAGTAACCAACTATTCAAAACTAATTTATACTTAAAACAGTTAGATTTCAATAGATAGCTGGAGTTATATGAAATGAAAAAAATATCACTTTGAACTCTTACCTTGTCAATGTTAGTTAAGGTCAAAGCAATTAGTATTCTGACACGTGATTCACAAGCAGCTTGGCTAACTCTTCGGTTATTGTTGGAATCGTGCGATGAATATGAAGGATATGCATTGTTGGGATATGAAGGTGACAGTCCCTGCAGAAGGGCCAGCACCCAGTGGGACAAGTTGCAAGCCCCAGGCCAACGGAGCAGCCAGTCACAGAGGAGGTGACACAGCAGTGCTGCCACTGCACCCTCTCCACCACTGCCACCATTTCCTGAGCCAAGCACACCAGCAACTGCTCCAGGGATGAGTCTTAGTGGGACGAGTTGCAATATGGATGCCAATGCTGGGCAAAGATCCTGCCACTCCTTGCCTGGGACAATGAGAAAATATAACATCACAGCACATTAGAAAATGCACAACAAAATAAAACTGAATACAGTCAAATCACAATTATCTACAAGCAAATTATACTTTAAGTCAATTTTTCCCTGATTATCTTCCGACAGTTTTTCTTCATCATTATCACCATAAAATTAACTGACTCACTTTGTGGAAGTCAAGAATATTCATGTTTTTATAATTCCATCCTGGAGGAGCACAAAAATATTGAAACTAAAATGTTTCCACAAGTTCACCTTTGTTTAATTGGTTGCCTTATACCTGTGCCATTTGGAATTTATTACTTTTTTGGTTATTTGTAAGTGTATATTCATAGTATTTGGGATTTTTTTATTCCTAAATAATATCTATATTTCAATACTTATTTTAGAAAAATCAGTAATATGAGAGATTTATTTTTATAATGATTCGTATTTACTGATATTGTGATTCTCCTTTTCATTCTGGCATTCTTTAGAGTCATTTCCATTCAAGTGTGGACAATGACAACATGGTGGTGATTATGTTGAAAAATGAGTAAATACATATAAGTATTACCCAAAATAAAAAGAACATCATTTAAAGATGATTTGCGTAGTATTTATTTTTAAATTGTATATTGGATTATACTTGGATTGGATGGAAATTGTAATTTAAATAATATAATATTTTGAAATAGGTAAACTTTCTGGATAACCCATGAGCCTATTTATGCTGAAAATATTTTTACCTAGGCTTTGTATCTTCATTGCTATGAAAATAATCAATAAACTGGATAATGGAAAAATGGGTTACTTTGAATAAATGATAAATCTCACTAAAAGAGTTCTACATAGATGATGATGACTAACCCTTAATTTTCATTAAGATTAAACAAAACTGGTCACATTACATTAATTGCAAAAGAGCACCACAAATCATTTAGGTGCCTGATTACAGAGGAAGCTCAATATTACAAGCACTCACAATCCCTATCTTGAAATGGTAGAACTTTCTGGATGACCCTGGTATCAAGGGGTCATAATGCACTCTTTTCTGTCTCAAGGGGAGTTTTATGGGGTGGCAGACAGCTATACTATCTAGAAATGATGCCTTCCAAATTGAACTTTGTATAAAAGTGTTACTCGGTGTCTCCATCAAACTGGTAAAAAAATTGTTTAATTCATTTTTTTCCCTGCAAACAAAATTTTTTCCAACATCTAATGGAAAAAATATTTTGCCACGCAACACTGTCTATGGCTTATGAATCTTCATCAGACATATGAACAAAAAATTCCACTTTTGTGCTGTGATATTTGAACATTTTTCAAAACCAAAAACTTTTTGCCAACTGCAACATCATTTGCAATTGGTTAGCATGCATTCAATTTGCATGCCAAGACCTTTGAGTTTACTTTATTAGACAATTATACCTGAAATAGTACATTGTATTTCCTAACCTCTAAGCAGTGAAGACAAACAACAATAAATGGATGCTGAAACAATATACATTTGGAATTAGTCAAATTTGAAATAGATAAACAATGCAATATTCCAGATGGAGCAGAAAATTCCTGTACTTTTTCTACTTTTTACCTGATAAATGAAATTCTCACATGATTCCAGCTTTTCCCATTTTTCCCGATTATTAGGCATTCTGGTTACTAGAGGAGTAGCATGTAAAAACTATCACATAATCACAGAGTTCATATATTTGTCCTTTACAAATACAGAATCAACTTCAACCATTGGAATAACTTCATGAATGTAAATACTTGGACAACTACATCTTCAAATTTGGAGATGTTTCACAGAATACCCAAAGGGATTAAAAAATAATTTCCAACTAAGGTAGGAGTTTTGCACAAGCAAGACCCTTATACCATAGGATGATGCAATTGATAAGCACATTTTTGTTGTTTCATCTACACTACAGCAGTATTTGGAATGTGCATGTTAAGGAGAATGTAAAAATACAGCCAGTATCTTGGGGAACCATTGAAATATCACACTGAATGAAAACAATTGAAATGATAAAAAAGCATAGTAAAAAATGATAAAGTTACTAAAAATAACATGAAATGCTTCAAAAGGTCAATTCTGCCAAATTGGTGGATTCATGCATTCAAGGTGAAAAAGCACATACCTCCCAGGAAATATATAGATTGAGTCTCTCTGTTACCATAAGCACTTTTCCAATGGAAATAACTCCTCATTACAATTGAAGCAGCAAATGCAAGTAAAAAATCACAACCCACCAATTGTCCAGACATGGTATGCTAGTGATAAAAGCAATGTAGGTGAGTACCTGGCACAGACACCAAAGAGTGAATGATCTGAAGGCATCGGAAGACCCTCTTCTCCTCTTCATCATGGAATCCATTTGCCATTTTCCCCTTGGTTGGCGGTTGGCCCCGCCGCCATATCAATGCCACTCCCTCGGCAACCTCCCTGACTTGTGAAGCAAACGTTTCGAGGTCAATCTCATCAGGGGTAGGTATGGTGAGTGATGCAATACTTTTAATGAGGATCTCACACACTTTCATCTCCAATTCTTCATTGCCATCATCACTTTTGCTGCCATTAATTTGCTGGCACAATTCACTCCTTTTGCCAATATCATTAGCTGTGGGTAAATAACACAAAATATTAGAATTATGATTGCCATCTAAATGAATTACTAAGTATTACTGATAAATAATTCTAAAAAAATCTTCTTGATGTAAATGTTTTATTTATTGTTTATATTATTAGTGGTTTGTTTACAATAGAATTGGAATGCAATATTACATTTTCCCAACTTTGGTGGGAATGGGCCATCTTTGGTCATAGCTTGTCCTATGGCAAATAACCTCCCTTTTCATTCCTAAATGCTTGATGCATAGAATGTACACAATTACCTACATTGTTGTCTAACATATATTTTCTGAAAAAAACATTTGATTTCCTTAGTTTATTTGTAAAGCTTGGCTGAAAGTCATTGGCATGTGTACAGAGACCAGTTTTCAGCCCAGGTGATACCTTTTCGCAGGACTGCATGGGCTGTCTGGGCTGTGGGTGAAAGCAATGGGTGAAATGACCATTTTCCTTTGGGACTTTCAAAGTTTTTAGTCCCCTTCTTTCCCCTTAACCTCCAGAATCACTTTCTCCCCATCTGGATACACAGACATGGCAAACATTTAGCAGACCAGCTGCTAAGACTGACAGTTGACATAAAAGACTTTCCGAACACTATTTTGGCTGTTCTGGAGGTTAGTTTTCCAGGTTTTTTCCCCTCACACTTATAGCTACATATATCAACAAGCATGGATACTGTGGGAGTATTCTTCATCCCCATACTCAATGGGGCAATTTTAATGCTTGGTACTTGCTTGATAGCGAGATAGAAAGACACTAGGTATTTGCTTGAGCTTAAAATTTTGTTTCTGTATGAAGCCAGTTATGAAAAAAATCATGGTTATGTTCAAGATGGACAAAAATTGGGACTATTGGCCAGTAAACTAATTCTAAAAAGTGAAGGTACCAACGCTAAAATTTTTATTTGAAAAATTTGACAAGGTATCACATAGAATATTAGACTTGCCAAGAAGTCAGTTAAAACTGATGAACAAATAAAGATGCCTTCCACGCACAACTATATTTACCTGCAGTTATCTGCAATGCAAGAATGTAAACTGAAGTAGATTGGACCGTGGCGATTTCAAATTTTAACGTGTCTGTGCTGTGCTATTAGGGTGACTGCCTGCTGTATCCTGAGTAAGCATTTTGTCCTATTTCCATTTCTTCCTTTTTGGCAACAAGTGGGCCATAACTTTCAAGGTGAACAATTCCAATTTGCAATTGTGTACCCATAAAGTATCTTGGTGTTATCATCGATACAGTGCAGCAATCCCAGGTATTTACCCCAGCTGCTCCATGAGGAGTTGTGGAATTGATACCACTATTAACTACATTGCATACATCTGACCTGCGGCAGACAACCTGTTTTGGATAGTATGGATCCTATGCTATCCAACATTCCTCATTTCACATTTTTTTAAGCATCAGGATAAGTGGTAATAGCATTTTTGGGCAAAT
Source organism: Calopteryx splendens (assembly GCA_002093875.1). NCBI lineage: Eukaryota > Metazoa > Arthropoda > Insecta > Odonata > Calopterygidae > Calopteryx > Calopteryx splendens. The sequence continues at coordinate 219,366 of LYUA01001305.1, read as the reverse complement.
GATACTTTAAATAAGCCAGTTTCCCTTCCTTGACCAGCACAGACCATGGATACGCTCACACATACCTCCAGCAAGGGAGCCTTGCAATTCCCCAATGGAATATAACATCGTCATTTCCTATCCCAAAATCTACCATCTTACGAAAATGAAACTCATCAAGAGAGTTAAAAAAAGTGAAATTAGTAAACTGATTTCTGAAATTAGATGGCATCATGTAATGCTGGATTCTACCCATTAATTAAAAACAATATTTTGATGCAATTTCTTTGCTCGCTGGGACAACTAATTATAGATAATTACCAATTGTAAACATTTTAATACTAAACACAAAATTTTCACCACAAGGAATCATTTTGATATAATGGGTGGTAGCAGGGTTAATTCTTACGAACCTTTGGTGATATGGTCTCTTGGAAAAAGGGAGGATGGGTGTTGCTTAATGAGTCTTGAAATGGCCAATGCAGGACCAAGGCGGCTTGGATTGCATTGAGACAGGAATGTTGCCATCTGAGATCGCACCTGGAGACACAGCTCATGTGCTGCTGCATCATCCTCGTCAATGAGTTGGCTCAAAATCCAATGAGTCACACTGATAATTTCAACCTGCAAAGGGATCATTGAAAAATATAATACCAATACTTAAGGATGCTTGTAAAATTCATAAAATTAAAAAATAATCCCTTATGTCATGTACGATAAAAATGCAATAACAGTGAAAGAACTGTAGTGCTGCCAAAACCTATACAACTCTCTCACTTCACAAATCTTCAGTTCTTAAATTTCACTGAACCAAGATTTTCATACTACAGGGAATCAAGCCATCAAGCAATTTCCAGTTTTTCTTTTTAAGTTTCTCAGGTTTTTCTGAGGGGATTTTTATCTGTTTTTCAGGGTGTTTTGCAGGTATCCAAGTGTAGAGGAACCTATCAATGGCGACCATAGACGGTACCTGATAAAAGTGGTTTTCTAGACAGGTTGTCACCTAAGAGTGGTTGAGACAGAACAGCAGTTACAGTGGGGAAACTGGATTTGAAGAGCCTTGTTTTAAAAATCATGAGTAAATAAATATGGATGCTATCTTGCATAAGAGTTAGAGAGATTATCAGAGGAATAATTATTATAAAACTTTACATATATAACTTTTTATACGTCCACATAACACTAAAACTTGTAGCTTGGTCGAGAAAGTAAAAATACCCAAACGTGAAATATGTACATAATAAAATGTAAAATCTTAATGTCTTTGTCATTGAGTTGGAACTATTACGTTTCCTATATTTTCCTCTTCACAGACACTTCTTGTTCACTTTTAAAATTATAGAGCAGTTCATCCTTACATTTCAGAATGTTCAAAATTGTATTCTCCCAACCAAGTAATTTTCATTAAGCTTCTGCAACCAACTGTGTTCAGTCTTGTTACGATTATAATTTCTCAAGAGGTAATTCTGCTTTTCTCTTTGATTCGATGGAAAGGATGAACAGTAAATTACATTTTTAAAACTAGTACAATTACTACAGAAAAACCAGGCATGTGAATTCTACAAAGGTAGAAAAAATATTGCCCGAAATACCCCTTTTGAGCATACTCAGCTTTTTCCACTCTTGCTTATCTCTCTACCCTTCTTGAAATCACCAGAGTAGATGAGTCAGCAGTAATCAAACATCCTTGAACAACAGAATAAATGTGATATTCGTGGGCCATGAACACCTTCTGTTCTCCCAAAAATTGCTCCTATTCAATTTTTCAACTTCTTTCCACTCAATGTGAATCATATCCGGCAGTGCTCAGATAACATTTCAATTTTTACTTTCGTTGGCAGTATCTTTCTTGTATTGCTCTGTCCTAGCCAGTACCTTCCAACAATCACATACTTCAATGATGTTACTCAGGACATCCTCATGACATACAATGATGACCTCATGACACAATCATAAGTTCTCTGGGGATGAACCTAAACATGCATCTGAACAAAGAATACTGCTGGATCTTCATTATTTTCCCATGAGAACATCCCAGACTAACCCTTGGATAACAGTGACAAATCGGAACACACTTCGTTTCACAAATGAAATTCAGTCAGTGACTCATCATGTTAATCCATACATAAACATGCATTTGATATTTTTAAGTCATAACACACAATGGGTTGGTCAGATACATGTACAGTCTAGCCATGCCATAAACCCATCATTGTTGTAGACATTTTGTCTGGTCACCTATGGAAGTTATATTTCGTATGAAGGGGTACAGTTGACTTGGTTGTGGACGTTTTGATAGGTGGTCATATCATGCAGGTTCAATTAATGTTGTGGATTGGATATGATTGTGGAAATGAATCATTAATCGGCACCTGTACAAAGTGGTCATCTAACAGGGGTGGTTGTCAAGAAGGTTCCACTGAAATAACTGGATAATTGTGCCTAAATGATGTACACAAACAAAAATGCAAGTAGAGGCATAGGATGCAGGCACCAACTATTGAGGTCACAAGAGTTTATAATAGCCTTCAGCATATAATAGCACTCAGCAAAAGGTTTCTGTTAATAAAATTTACTCAGAAACACAGAAATAATATATTTCTATGAAACTAATAATAAAGATTAAGAACAAGAGACTAAAATGCATATTTCCCCAACATAACAGAAATTATAAAAATTTGAGTGTGAAAAATATTAGGAATATAAAAAAGTTAAGAGAAATAATAAAAGTAAAATAGCAGTAATTATGACTTTTTTGACAATTGGCACTTTAGCACGACTGGGTCTTTAACTCAGATGTGAAATCTCAATTTTACTGATAAATTCAGTAGGTAGACCCAAAAAAAATATTTTTAGTGAAATAAATTATCTGCTATGGTCATACGTTAACTCATAAAATGAAAATACCCAAAAGTATCAGTCTGTTTTAATTCCAACGTCATCAAAGATTTGGAAAGGGTCAACCAAAGCCTTTGGCTTGGCACAAAAAGATAGGCTGTAAGCACCGTGGCTATTGGATGGAATCGACTTGTGACAATTATTATGGGCCAGCCCCATTCAGCTGAAGAGTTGAGTGCTTCGATATTTAACCACCAGAAATGTGGAATTAGGCGACAGGTTGAAGAACGAAAACTTTAGGGTATTTTTGATTTTTAAAACTATGCCAATTAAAAAAAAGTGAAATAACCATTAATAGAACTACTTCCCCATGGATCTAGACATGGTGGAAGGTGTGCTGTTGGGAATAATGATAATATGATCTATGAAGTTTCCATTATTTTTTTATTCAACGGTTCTACAATAAAATGACACAAAGAGTGAAATTCATTGTCTCAGGCATAACTTTATGGAATTTGTTCAAAATATTGATTTAGAGAGACACTTTTTAATTCTACACAATTTTAATCAGAAAGCATTCAACTTTTCTTTTAATCAATACTTTACTGACTTGATGACGATGTCCACACCGAATCCTAGGACATTTTCTTAATAAAATTGTGTGGAATCACAAAGTGTTTCTTTAAATCAATAGATACAAATGGTATTCACAGATAATTTGCAACGTCTCATGTGGGACTAGAAAGACAATTGAAAAAACAGTATATTTTGAATTAGAAGCATATGCTGCCAAATAGAAAGAAAATAAGGTGTGATATATATGTTTGTATGGCTGATATGCATGCATAGGCTATAAGAACAAGGTTCTTACTTGCATAATGGTACCTAAACAAGGACGGAAAAATCAAAGTAAACATCACAAAACAAAAGTTTTGGTTGGTGCAAAAATGCACAAATAAAGAAGGAAAAAAAACAAGAAAAATTTCTCTTTATGTTCCAAAAATTCTGGTATGAGGAAGAGATAGTGACTAGTAACAAGACACAATAAGGGAGCTCTCCAAAAGTAGTTATCATTTGTTTTGAAGATCATTTGTGTTGAGTTTTTGGTACTAATTAGCCAATGGATTTATATGTTAGCCAACTATACATTTATATGTTGGAACTTGTCTTCATTTTCGCCTGATGAGGATGAAGTAAATCAATACCTAGGTTGCAATATACATTTTAGCTGTGGAAAATTTCATTTATCTGTTCTTTCATTATGTTCAAACTCCACCATATCATGCCTCAAACTTCCTTTTTGTACTCAGGTTAATTGAAACTGGGACTTGACAGAGGCAACCCTACCATTACTATCTTATATTCCTACTACTGCTAAAAGAAACAAGTTGATAGATCCAATAGAATCTGCAATTGGGTGTCTGGACTGATGCTTCACCTTAAGGACCTCCCCGCCCCCAACAACCAAAGACCATCTCTTGGACCATCACAAAAATACAAAAAGCTCAGTCGCAAAGATATTTGAATTCTAATATAAGCTTATGCTAGTTATTAGATAATGTTCAGACTTTTAAGTAATCTGGAAATACTCTTTGCTGCACGTAGTGCTGGTAAAAACAAAAAATGAAGAATATGCAGTTCAAATATAGTCTACCTTTGGATATTTTGTTATTTTCATTAATTTTATTCAACTAGTAACCAATGGTTGGGTGTAAACATTGTGTCACTGTTGATTGATTCATGTTGAAGATTGCTTCATGTGTGAAATACAAATAAAGGAAGATAATGATTCATTATGAACATTTAAAGATTTTTAACGAAATCATTTTCTCAATCTTCTTAATACCTTGAAATTAGGGAAGCAGTGCTGTGGAATACACAGCACTCTGTACTACTATGTCATGGAAACACTCCAAGGCAAACAGCCCTCTACCACCTATACTTCTTCAAAGATAAATTATGACAATCATAAATTTTGAAGGTTGTTGATGCTGCATTTAATGCACCAAAAGGTGTAAAGTAGCATCAGAATCATTAACATGTTAGTGGTGAGAACCTTGTTCTTGCCAGACAGCTAAGAACTCCTAATGTATTGGTCTGTACCTGGTGTTGAGTCTCTACTTCATCCTTTTAACCTCCTGTAATCAACACTGGCGAACACTGAGGTAGGTCTGTTTGTCATCGAGATGATTAATGACATTTTCACCATCAAGCAACACGCCTCGTCTCCCATTGGTTTTTTCTTTCTCCACGTAGATGGTTGCACATTTGTCCAATCAGATTTCCATCCGTAGAGCCTCACTGTATTTCCATATTGTGTACAGTGAGTTCACCCCATTTAGAAATTATAGTTGATCATACTCTTCCCATTTGACTGGACACTGCACATGTATCCCCCTTCCCCAACATGAGATTGAGTGGGACAAGGGAAATATGGAACAGGAAGGCCTCAAGCTGTCACCTTGATGGTATGTTACAAGTTCTGTTGAAATAGTAAGCCTGCCTAATCTAAGGACAAAGTCCATTTTCCAGACTGGTAACAGGTGTTCCATGCAGGGCACGACATATAAGTGGACTTACATCATCTTCAGCATGGCAATGAGAAGATCATGCAAGGTGGTGTAAAATGTCTTTCAAGAGTCCACCCGTGAAATTGATAGTTTCCCCCTGTATTGCACAGCACCCTAGCCAATCATTTAGCAGATTGTATTAGTATCCTGGGATGCCTCACATTGAGCCCCTCTGCTTGTCAATCTTCTCCCACACAGGTCGGATTTACTGGAGGAGGAGGTCGTTCAGGGTGGCCGTGAACACCTTATATACAAATCTGAGGAAGGATCTGAAGATTCTGGTGAGGTGCGTATGAGTGGAAGTGGATTTCTTCATGAATTTTTAATGGCTCAACTTTGTGAAAATTCACGATCACTTAACAAGTAAACTATGCATAATTTCACAGTAAAATTGGTTTCGATGCAAGGGCAACATTATCAGGTCCAGGTGTGAATTTCGTCCACCAGAAGTTTTTCATAGTGTGAATTCCCGGAGCCAAGAAATTCTTCTTGATGGAGAAAGCCATCACATCACATTGCTTTTTGTCACTGAAAGGAGAGAAATGATGATGTGATTGCTCTTTAAAGAGGGCTAGAGTTAGTGTGTCTCCATTTAATGGCTTGAATGTCTCATAGTCAACCTCTGAGCCCGATGATGGAGATTTGACAACAGGCAGGGATGGTTATCATCATTACTAATATAGTCATTATTATTCTTATACAGGTAATAGTATATTATATTGTTAACTGCACCGTTAAAACTTTGTGGAAATGCTCCATAGTCAAAATAGAAGGCATTACTTAGTTTTTCCACATAAATTTTATAAAATCCTCAAGCATGTATAACACAGCATATGCAACCACTCTATTCCATGCCTCTGTGTGACTTCAATCAGAGGCATTTCCATCACTCAGGATGCTTTTTTTCGCGAGCATTGAAGATTTTGTGCAGACATTTACGAAAATATTTTTAGCATTATAATAATTATTTGAAAAATGTACAAAAAAGTATTCTATTTAAAAATTTCTATGCTTTTTTATTATAAACGCATACTTACATTTTGGCAAGATGCTTATTTTTTTCCACTCCATATCCAGTGTTAAGTAGTTGACCTGGGCGAGGTATTGCTCAAAATTGGAGTCTAGGCAGAAAGACTGTGGCTCAGGACAGTTTTTTTTACGCTTTAACCTCATCTCTTTTCTCTTTCCACTTTTCGTGCTTACCATACATCTATTTCTTCAAACTTTATACATTTTGGTTTTTGGATTTTCTTGAGTAAAATGCTGACCTGTCAATTGTGCAGATTCCATGTCAAATCCGTGGGTCGTAGTTTGTGCTTTTCTAAATTTTGTTCATAGTAAATGGCTATTGTCTTGTTCACTAAGCTTATTCTAAGTGAAGCATTATCTTCCTTGTTACCAGCCTTGCAGTATATAATGTAAACATTCAACATGGCCATATTTACTATGTGGTTGGATAACATTTTGTACCACACTTACGCCATTTTCCTCTCTAACAATAACGATTCTAATAGCTGATATTTCAAGTCTACAATTCTCATATATTTATTATACTCTATCATACATGTCGGTTCATTTACAAATTCTAATCCATATATTTGACTAATGCTTTGCATTTTATCAGAATGTTTTGTATTCAGCACTGAGACATTGTGCTTATCCTTCCACTTTAATGCCACCTATTTCCCACACATAGCACTAGCTACTACTCCTTTCTTTGGTTTCTTTTTTTAGATTTATTGGCACACCTTTGCCTGTGATTTTAAGTGTTCCAACAGCATCTGTTGTCCTCTGAACCAATCTCTGGAAATGATCGGAACTACCATAAAAATTATTCATATTTAAACATCTACTCGTGTCTAATAACATACCTATAATAAAAATACTTATTTCTTGTATGTTAGGCAAAGGTTAAATACTATAGTCCATGTCAAAATAGATACAAACAACATTAATTAACACACTAAATCTTGGGTATTACATTGGATAAATTCCTGGTAGGAATAAAATGCTTTTAATATTAAACAGGAATGAATTACTTGCTTAACCTTCAAGCAGATGTGCCTTTCCTGGAATGCAAGCAGTTAGACTGACACACTCAGATCTCCAGGGATCTTTTTGGAATTTGTTATAATCATGTAAATTCATTTAATTTTAACGTTTTTACATATGCAATATATATGTTTTAAGCATTAAAAACACTAATAACATGGATTTATGTTTCAAACCTTTTTCCTAACTGCCTTTACCCTTACAAAGTACATTTACCCTTACTTGTTTTCTAAATTTAATTTTTTTCTTTGGGGTTCAGAAGATGAAATTCTACTTCCTTGCAAATTAGTTAATACCAACATTTAGCAAATGACAACATTGATACTAAATAACATGAAATGTTTTGGGAGCATACATAACATTTTTTGATGAAGTCTGGGGAAAATAACTAACCTATAAAATAAGAGTTTCACCACAAAATTAAATTCATTATCACAAACTTACAGATTAGAAGTATGACAAAAATACGTAAGTATATATTACTTTCTTTCATTTTTCTATAAACTGTAATTTATTACAAGAAAATGCTAAAACTAATATTTTTTTGGTTTTGTGAAATGAAACTTTCAAGAAAAACTATAGTTATACCTTTTTAGCATTGAGCCTATTCTCAGATGTCTAAAGGCCCGTTTACACGGGGCATTTATTGCTGCAATAATTGAGTGAACGATTGCACAGGA
>LYUA01001305.1:112956-129646 GCA_002093875.1 Calopteryx splendens | reverse complement strand
AAGAAGGAGGAGGAGGGGGTGGTGGTGTGGGGGGGGAGGAGGAGGGGAAGAGGAGGAAGGATGATGAGAGGGTCATGTGTTCATCAGCAACAGAGGAAGAGGGCGAAGAAGAGGAGGAGGAGGGAGGCACGAGAGTGGCCGAGGTTAAGGGGAAGAAGAAGGACTCTGCAGCTGGCAACAAGAAGAGCAAGTGTAAGCCAAGGAAGCAGACCGGGGTGGTTCGTAATGCAGCAGCCATCAATGCTCTTGCTGAGGCCACCGAGCAGACTCTCAAGGTAATTTTTGCCATACTTTCAACTCCATTTATGTTGATGCGCGTTATATGGTTTTCATATAATTTCAATAATAATCTCCTATCGTTCCAATTATGACCTCTTTCCATGGACTCAAACCGTAGTTTCCAATCAACTTTATCAAAAGCCTTTCTAAGTCGATTAAGATCAGATATAATGGCTGTTCATTTGCTAGAATCTTTCCATTAATATCAGTAAAGCTGGTATTGCTTCCCTAGTTCCACTCCCATGTCGAAACCCATACTGGTCCTCTCCCACATGCTGTTCTATTTTCCCTTTTATTCTATTTTTCAGTAATTAAACATTATTTTGGAAGCATGAGACAGGAGATATTGTTCTTTAGTTATTACATTCTGTAGCTTTACCTTTCTTTGGTATGGCTGTGAAAGAAGATGATTTGGGTTTTGGAACTGTCATGGAAGTATTCAGATAGTTGGGATAAAGTTTTAGAGTGGGGAGGAAGGCTTAGACAGTGTAAACCTACATTTTTCCTGCCTGCCAGCCACATGCAGACAGATGATACAACAATACCATGTTAGAGGAAAACGATGGGAATATGAGCCCAGCGTTATTTAATATTTGGTGACCTAATGAGAACCAGTGTTTCAACATGGCTATGCTGTTGCCCAAGTATGCAGTGTGTTTTCTATGAAAAATTCAATGTATTTTAGTTTTTGTGATAAGTTATATGGGCATCTAAATAATCAGTGATTTACAATATACAATTACAGAGGGCACACTGCATTTGATTTGCATAAATATGATGCTTTCCATCATTATTATAGTTTGATTAAGTTTGAATTATGATCATGTGGAATAAGTTGATGCACATCACACTTGTGCTATGCAAGTTGCATACCTAGATTGGTTTTAAGAGGCTAAAAAAGTAAGACCTGTTGCAATATTAGGTCCCTTTTAAGTGAAAAAATGAGGGGTTAGTATCATTACGTAGTAATACCTAGGGTATTCTAGTGTCCTTACCATTAGTGCCACCCCTAAAATATATTACAATTACAGTAAGTAGCAAGGATTAGTACCAGTACATAAGTATCAAGAAATACCTAGGATTCTTGTCTTAGGCACCTGTCCATAGGATTCTTGTCATGTATGCAGTATTATTCCCCTTCATACTGGTACCAATATTTAGGATTCAGGATTTAGGATGTTACCATAGTATGAATACCAACCCCTGGAAAAATACTCTTCTTATATTCAAGCCAGTACAGTTCTTGTATTATGGGATGTAGAGCTTTAGGATTTAATTGAAATATGTACTCCATTCATTCATTGCAGGATATCAATAAGTGGTTGGATGATACTCCACGCTTCTCAGAGTTCTCGTCTGCCAGTAATTCACCTTCTCACATCTTGAATGCTGAGGAATTTGAACATGTTGGAAAAGGCATTGAGAGTGATTACCGGCGGAGTCTTCGCATGGGTGATCCTATCATGGGTGAGATGCAGCTGAAGGATAGCAGCAAAAAGGATCCTGTCCCCTGTGGTACAGATAAGAAAGGTGTGAAGGTCGATAAGAGGAAGCCCACAATAGGTTCCAGTGCTGCTGGTGTTGTCCCGGTCCCGAAGAGAACCATTATAGAGAGGCTACAGCCAGGAAAGAGCAAAGGGAACCTCCTCAAGCAGGGTCGCCCCTCCAATTTGGAAACTGATGGGTTAACGGGAGGGAGTGGGTTGCCGGGAACTGGGTGCATTGCAGTTGTGCCCTCAAATAAGCCCCCAGAGACCACTCCTAAGTTGAGCCTTGGTTCTGTTCTCAGGGGAGACATAGCATTTGGAGAGGTGGCCAAGAAGGATTCAGATGAGGGAGTGGAGGAAGGAGAAGAGGAGGAGAAAGTGTTGCCAATCTCTGGGAGTACAAGTAAGGAGAAGCAGGAGGAAGAGAAGGCAGAGTCCTCTGAGAGAGTCGAAGAGGAGAAGGTTGTTAAGAAGAAGATTGGATGTCCTACTCCCAATCTAAGTGCATGGTTCAAAGCTTTTGGTGCACCCAAGGGGCAAGGTCAGCGTAAGAAGGGAATAGAGGAGATGAAGGGTGTGCAAGAGGATGTTGAGAGTTTGGTACTGCAGAAGCAAGAAGAGTTGAAGGTGTTGGAAGATTCCAAGAAGCCTCTGCAGCTGGAGGAGGACATTAGTAAGGGAGATCCTGAGCCCCCATCACCTTCTGGGACAGGCCCCCACTCTAACATGGGCCGGCAGAGGCATGTGAGCACTGGCAGCAGCAATGTCTCTGACCTCTCCTCCGCCTTCAGTCCAGATGTGGTTGACCCTGCCCTCTCCCCACGGCTGGTGGAACTTCCCTCGCACTCCCCCTCGTCAGTTGTGCCTCCCCAGCCCATCCCTTTTCCTCCCGTTAATGGGACCATTCGTGTGGGTTTCTACCAGGACACCTCCCAGAAGTCAGTGGGGTCGGTGGGCAGCAGTGGGGGTGGAGAGGAGCCAAGTCCCACGCACACACCATCTTCCCTCCCCCAAGCTCCTTCAGTGTCCCTTCAATCATCCTCCTCTGACATGCAGTTCTACGACACAAGCAAGCCTTTAACAGACCAGTACCGAGAGGTTGCAGCTCGAGCCCAGCATCAGCGACCCACATCATCCCCACCCCTGGCACACACTTCCTCACCCTCTCCCCCACAATCCATGTCTCCCACGAGGCTCAAGGAATATCCCACAGCCACACCAAGCGTCATCTTCTCCACCATTTCAGGAGGCATCCCATCTTCACCATTGTACCCATCACCTGTTATCTGTCCACCCAGCTCTTCATCCATTGCCACAGTTTATGGTACACCTTCATCCATAACCACCACCTCTCCATTCCCTGACAGTGGAATATCTACCTCCTTCCCTGTGAAGAAGCGATTGTACATGAGTGCAACTGTTTCCTCTACGGCAACTGGCACAACCCCGACCATGGACGTTTCGAGTACATCAGTACTTGTGGCACCGATGTGTTCTTCTCCAGCAAGCAGATCATATCATTCCTCAGAATCACAGAGCACAATGGTACAACATGCTGCTGGTGGCTTAGTTTTGCCTTCCTCACCACCACATTATCCTGCACAAGACAGCCTACCTGGGTATCCTCAAGAACATCTCCAGTCAACACAGTCGCAACCAGTTAGTATCCCATTTTAATTTTTTCTCAGGTCATAAAGGGTTATTCATGTAGTAAGAGTATTGTTGCAGGTGAATAATTTATACATAATGTGCAATGATATAAATGTAGTTCAATATTTACACTATGAACTGCCACTTTTAACACTAGAAGCTTGTAATGATCTTAGTCTGCTCCTCTTTCATATAATTGGTATTGGGATGAATTGTTTACCTATAGACGAGAAGGACTGCATGTAATAGGATATCTGTATGCACAAGAGAAGAAAGACAAGGTTACTGGCATTGTTTTTTTTATTTCATTTACCTTTTGTGCCTAATGTTGGATATACACGTCAAGAGATAGCCTTCGCTAATACCGATGGTCGTGGATGTCCATCAGGGGTTTTACTCTGCTAAGAAATGAATGTCGTGCATGCAGGACAATATTTGAGGAAGAAGAGAGCTTAAGAGTGAGGCTCACTGTCATAAAATTCTATCCGTTGGGCCCCCTCTCAGCAGGGCACCACACCCTTCCCTCGCAAACTGGACAGAGGTGATTATGACCTTCGTCACATTAGCAGGCACTCTCATGGCATGAGTCCACGGTCATATAATTGATTATGCAGTGGTTTTGCTACAAATATTTGTTTTTTAGTCAAAAATTATAAACACAAAAATTAATTTCATGATCCATTTGCTAAGAAATCCAGGAAAAGGGTAATTAACGTTAGAATCAGGCAAAACATTGTAGCACAAGACAATTTCAGAGTGCACATTATTAGCTATTAGTATGGGGTAACTCCTCTGTACTATATATCTATTAATATTAATTGAATAGTTTCATTTAAAAAGTGTAAATGCACTGCAAAACTAAAGACATTAATTTCGAGGGAAGGGACACTGGTGCTCCACTGAGAGAGCTCTCAATGGGTAGGATGTTACACCTGGGAGGTTTTTCTAATAGGAAGCCTTAAACCCATTCCGCTCTTAATTTTCCCTGAAATTTCTGGCCTTAAATTCCTATTCAGGTAATTTTCTGAAAACTTTAATTTGGAAAGTATTTTTTTATATATGTGGATTATTGTTCAAAATGAAATTTCGTCAGTAGGCTAGTAATAGTATTTTAAATAGATTTACAATAGTTTCATCCCTTTTAAAATATTATTTTCTCTTTGTATGTAAAGTATGTTTTAATTTTATTGCCATTTCAATGTAGATGTTACCAGTAAGTAAATTGCCAAAGTGTCTTATATTTTTAACTGATTTTGGTATGTTTTTCTCACTCTAATCATAATAACTTTTATATTACTTTGGTTTAATATATGAGTATATATATAAATCTCAATAATTAAGAGTAACTATCAAATAAATTAATAATTAAAAATATGGTAAACATTTTTGTCTTTTGAATGAAATTTTTTGAAGCTCCCTTGAAGATGTAATGCGGCTTTGCATTGTTCACATTCCCATCTATCACTCTTCTTCCCCAAATGTTTACAAAGCTCACAGATTCAAGATGGTTTTTTTTTGTGAATGAGAGGTATCCAAGTCAAGAAAATGAGCCTAGTAACAGCTTGAAATCTAATCGGCAGTGGGCCAAATGTTGGTCGTCTTCATTTCTTGTATTCTGGCATATTCACTCTCTCCATAATTTTCTCCACCACATTTTTCTTGAAGTCATTGAACAGCAGGTTTCACTTTTTGAAACAAGACATAGGAATTATACAGTGGCATGTCCATTTCATTAATAAAATATTTTACAATATCCTTTTACATTGATGGGCATGATGGGAATGGAGGCCAACTACTGATCTTGCCTGCCTATGGTAATCATTTGCTTATTTAGTCAGTGACTGACTTTGGCTTCATAATAGCCTCTCTTGTTTTCAAGAAAGATCACCTTACCTGTTTTAGCCATTCTTGGGAGTTTATGGTATGTGGACAAAGTGTGTGCCTCTTTTTTGTCCCTCCATGTATGGACTGCAATTCCTTTGCAGCACAGCACTTACACTTCTCCTTTCTACAAATTCATAGTTTTGAACTTCTCGATACATATTCTTCCGACTTACTCTAACGATTCCAATGATGTTTATTTCTTTCTCAATTTCTGAAAGAGGACTGGTGATGAGTAGGTAAAAATTGTCTAAAGCCATTGTGCACCCTATATGATAATGATTTTGATTAGGGTTCCATTAGTAGAAGGACTATAGCTCTGCAGTATAAATGGCAAATTGCATACAATAACTGGAAGAACTTTTGCAGGTTTTATGGAACTTCATTCCACACCATCATGCATGATTGTTCTACACGTAGCATGACCTTCCGTGAAATTCCATCTAACTCTCATCGACAGTAATATTTTGCTGTGGGTCATACATCATTGAAAATTTTTTGTTCACATAATCACAGGAGAAAGTTTTTGCAGTTTTTGATTTCCTCTATTTTTCACTCTACGAAATGCAACATTTTAAAAGGAGTAGAATCTTCCTTTATGGCAACTGCTGGAAAAAGGTGTAATTACACATGGACTTAAATATTTTCTAATTTTATTTTTTTACTTGCTCCATCAACATGCACAATGCAAAAAATGACTATTTCATCGGCATTAGTTTTGAACCATTCCTTTGTCAAAGCACTTTTGCAGGTTGAAGGAGATCTCAGATCGTAGTTCCCATACCTGTTAGTTTCCTTGGACATTGGATTCCAAAAGTCTGCTTCTAAAGAATTGACAAAATCTACCTTACTTGGTGCACATATCAGTTTTTTCAAATCAGTTGCTTTCACCCCATGTCAAGCTTTAAATTGAAATTTGTAAATACATATTTGCTTACAGTGTATCAAATGAAACAAAATACTGTCAACAGTACATGACTTTCATATGCAGCAACTTGATGCGTTGCTTGATTGTCGTCGGAAAGATTGCCCAGCCTCAAGCATATATTAGCGATCTGATTTTGCCCACAAAATAAGGTTTCTTACGTAGAAAGAAAAATAAGTCTGAAATAGAAGAATGGTACAGAAGTAAAGATAGCAACCCTACCTACAATACGAACTGCATTCAAATATGATAAATGAATATCTGAATGTGAATGTAAAAATGATGCTTTGAAAAAATACAAAAGCAACCAAATTTAACTTTAGTATGAATATTAGATATACAGTAAATATTGGGAAATTATTTTTCCACTGAATAAAAGCAAGTATTCATATATAACATTTGAAAAGAAAATAATAGTTTTATATCATTCAATTTCCTTAATGCTGGATAAATAAATATGTTTATTATGGGACCAGTGATTCACCGGCATTTTACTTTAGGCTAAATGAAGCAGACCGGTAGGTCGCCAGCTCTTTACCCGAGTGGGTTAACAAAGTGTACAGAAGTACAGGAAGTCTTTCATGTTATTCAGTGTATTGGATGTACATATTTCCCAGTTAATTCCACTGGTACAAAAGGCCCAGAGTACTGTTCTACCACCTCTGTCAGTGTCACCAAAATTAGTGGTCCTTCCGAGTCCTAAAAGGTGAAAACACTTTGTTCTCTCGGGTAGTCCTTATCATTTGGGGGAGGGGTTGTCACACGGAAGTAGTTTACTGTATATTTGTGAAGTGTTGCGACAGTGGTTGCAAAAAGAAATATTGTTCCTATGTGATGATATGAAACACGTGCAAACAGTTTGTGACATTCATAAGCAAAAAATTAAACTTGTTGTGTTCACTCACGATTTTGACAGTCTTTGGTGTAATGAAAAGAAATTCAATGAAAAATTCGACCCATGACAATTTTGACTTGAGGATCTACTAATTGGTGGCTGGTGGTATTTTCTTAAGGTGTTTATTTATATTGGCGACACGCCGCAATATACCTATCCTCTGTTTAAAGTATCAACTCTAACCTCGAGGAATGCAAATCAATTTATCAAAATTTCTGTTTCTCATGGATGGATTGATTTTGAGCAATGTTGCAGGAAGATGTGATTATTATACCTTTGGAGGAATTGTATGTGAATTCAATGTTGGTCATTGCTGAATAACCATAATTATTATCAATTTTTAACATTTTATTTAAGCTCTTTCACAGATGGTATATGCTTATGAAGGGGTACAGTAGTACATTGGGTTGAGCCTTGAGCTACTAACGGAGGGCCTGGGTTCGATTCTGTGTGATGCCGCTGAGCATCCTCAGCTTCACCCAAGCTGTGTGCCATTTTATGGGTACCAGATCATCCTGGGAAATCACAGGAGGTACAGGGAAAAGAACTGGTCACCTTATGTGTGAATTTTGCACGCCGTATAGGATGAGCTCTAACCTCAACTACTAAACCAACTTTCAGGTTGATTGCTGTGATTTTATATGCTAAGTCAATCAAGCACTTATTTTGTAAAAAGGCTACTCATTAATAGGTATTTACTTGAAAATCAAAATCCTACATAACTTATGCAGTATTTTCTATAATACGAAATTGTTTTCAAAGGCTGGAAACTTGGTTTGAGCTTAACTTCCGTGTTTTAAATATCAATAAATGTTATTGTGTCATTTCATGGAAAAAGTAACAACAATATCAATATAGACTCCATGGGAATCCACTCACTCAATTAACAAATATTAAAGACTTGGGAGTAATATTTTACTCCAAGCAGGGATTCCACCATCATTACTTTTATATACAGGCTAAATCTTTAAGATCCCTTGGTATCATTTCCAGATATTGTAAAAACTTTACAATCCTCCAGAGTTTTGCACTACTAAGAGATATCTGTGATTACTGATTTTGTTGTATGGTCATCGTTCTACAATTTCATAGAAATAGCATTGAATGTGTTCAATTGAAGATTGTATGCAGAATCTCAAAAAAATTCAATTTATTTCATGATTATAGTTGCATTGAAATGTTACTAGTTTTAAGTTTCTAATAACAGATCTCATCTGTCTCACCAGCACATAAAAAATACATTCCTAAGAGCACCCGTTCTCCTCAAGAAAGAACTATCATTTTGCACACTAATTACCACCATGGAGAAAACAATTGTGGTTATTAAGTAATGAACCCGATTACATCGATTTAAGTGTTACAATTTGATTAGAATGGAATGAAATGCATCACACATACACCACACTGCATACCCATACAGTGTCCTGCTCTCATTTCAGAAAGTGTTACTGGCAAACTTTTTTTATTTATAACTAGGAATTAAATTTATAACTAGGAATGCTGCAGAAATTTATTTCATTTTCAGTTATCCAAATTTCAGTTATGGCTATAATAGTAGAATTTGGGGAAATACTATTTAAAAAAGAATTACAAAGTTACTATAAGCTATACATATTTTGATAAATTATAATAATATTCTCATTTAATTTAACTAGATTATTAATATTACTCTGCATTGTAATTCAAATTTAGAGGGGACTTAATTGTTCCATAGAAATAACTACAATTACTGGTTCTTTCTCTGCTTTTCTCTTGAGAATTTTTATACTATGAGCCCACAGGTAGTTGTATTTATGGGTCTTCTTTGTCTCCTTCGCTCCATTGATGAGTTTCCTCCTGCCAAGACACAAGACCTCGATATAGACAGACTCATCTGAGGGTGGAATTGCATCTAGAGTCAAATGGTGCATCGAGAAATTCCTCTCGACTATTCTTTTCCAACTAAGCCTTCTTAATACAATACCCGAGGAACCTAATATGTAGACAACCATGATACCCATTTGATTTAGGTTTAGATTGGTAAACATAATCAATGCAGTCCAAAGTAATAATCATCCATTGTTCACTACCAATTTTACTGATAATTGACTGCAAATTTTCATTTTGACTGAATGAGATTCCATTAACTTCTACATTATTGGTCAAAATGACTAATAACCTTTAAAAGAGGCTTTTTTAGAGTTAAATTTTCCAACTTGAACATGGCTATTTGCTGCATGCTCTCTTCCAGTCTTTTTCTATGCTACTGTTACTATCTGTTTATATTGTTTATTTATGGAGTCACCTAAGCTTATTTCTGTAGCTTTAAGTTCACTTTTAATTTCTTGAATCTTACTGTGTAGATCACTAAGAGAAACACTTCCAGTTGCACATTTCTCGAATTCATCACTTGATTGACATGCATCACTATTATGACATGAACTTTAGGAACGATGACACCTCCACACTTGCTGTACTCAAATCCTGTCAATATCCTCTTTACTCAAAGGGACACTGAGGCAAGATCCTTGGAAAGATTTTCGACATTCATTGCTACTAATAATGATAGTATTTTGGGTACACTTACGACACATGTAGCATGTACTCATATTCACATAAATATTATAATATTACTTAACTGCAGTGCAACAAAGAACTATTGCAAGTATTGTAGACTTTCTAACCAAAAATATAAGGTAAACTTCTGAGTTTTCACTCCAGCTTCACTGTGAAGAACAAGAAAACCTAACATTAGCAATGCATTGAACTCCCAAAGAGTGGATTGTCATCCGCTCTCGGCAAGAGTAGCTAGACCTAAACAGACAAATATCTGTAATGAATTTTCTATTTTGATTATTTTGCCACAGGTACAGGTTGCCATAACACAAAAACTTGACCCAATTGTTGTTCCCAACCCAGTTATACAAATTTGGCCTGTTGGCATTTAACTTTCTTCTATTGACATGTTTTGTGCCTTTTGGCCAACAGAGTAATTGGTTTTAACTATACAAAACATCCTCTTACAATCAGTTCTAAAGAACCCCTTACCAATAGAAACTGTCCCTTAAATGGAAAAGGATCTTATGGATCTCCAATAATGATGGCAATTTTCCAGCAGACACCTGTATGAAATGAGACCTGATGGTTCCACTGAATAATTGTTGTTATACATTGTGTCTAACTGGTGACAGTAGAAATTCTTATTTAATATGTTAATGGCCCAGCTGACAAAATATTTCTCCTATTAAAATTTTTTGTGCTAAATCCATGCATACAAGTTGTCTGCATTTACAGAATTTTTGAGTCTAGCAATATTGGGGTGTGCCATTTTCTCTGCTATGCCACTAAACAAGAAAACTCAAAGAAAAATGGGATTTCTTTTGTTTGTATGGTTTTGCAAATTCAAAATCTCAATCAATATTTTCCTTTTTTCACCATTGAATATTTGGAAAGTGGTCCTGGGTGAATGTTTGGTAAAGAGAAGGCCTTCCAGGTCATCTGCCATTTACCCCCCTTTTCACTTGTGTGAAACTTATTGATGTGTTGTGTTGAGCATATTGTGTGGGGTATTTTTGGTATGTTTTTGTTTTTTATCACATGATGATTTTTCTCTAGTTTGGCATCTGGTTTAGTTGTCTAGTTTAGAGATCATTATAGTTTCCTTGAATCACTCCATCCAAGTTGTAGTGGTCCCATCCTATAAAATATCATGTTCATACATTCCACATAATCACTGGAGAGAGTTCAAGAGGTTCCACCTGAGAATTTTCTTGTGCTATTAAGAAGTATCAAGGTTTATATGTGTATCCTCATAATTATTTAAGATGTGCACAATAATTTGATACCCAAGTTGATGTGTCATCTCACTATTCATTTCCAGGGGTTATCCATTCCTTATCATCAACATTCAGAACTATCTCAGCATCATTCGCAACACCCTGAGAAGCCTGAGCCATTACAAAGTGTCTTGCATCAAACCCACCCCACACATTCTCCCGAAGTTAGGCCTGGTTCTCCATCAAGGTCGGTGGAGCCCTTGGTCATCTATCGAGAGGTGGTTGAGCACCAGAGGAGGGTCCTTGACCTGACGGGCAGTGTAGTGGCACCGCAGCCGCCTCCACCTACCCTGCCACCTGCTCGTGCCATTAAAGCAAAGGCAACCCGAAAGGCCAAGGCAGCGAGGGGTACTTCGAGAGAACAGGCCACCACCACCACCTCCTCGGAGAGCCACCCTCCCTCTGGATTCCAGCAGTTCAGGAAGAGCAGCAGCCCTGAGGAGGAGGTGGAGGCGGGGCTGCAGCCACCACAGCCTAGCAGTGCCTTTGATTTTGCAGCCCCCAACCTTGCCTTTGACAAGGACTTCCACCCACACCACCACCACTATCTTGCTACCCTCCCTCCAGGTTCGGGCTACTATGTTGACCCCTCGGGCATGGTGAAGTCGCCGACAACCCAGCAGCAGACGTCAACCCCTGTTGGCTCAGCCCTACCATCATACCCCTTCCCCCTGTCCCCACACTTTCCACACCATTACCATGCCACCAGGCCGCCCACCCCACGTCACCATCTGGATGCCAAGTCGCAATTTGTCCCCCCTCCATCCTCCCCATCCCCCCTCCCATCTTCGTCTCCCACGGCAGCATCACCTCCTGCCACCCTCCTGCCCCCACCACCCTCCTCGCCCCCCTTCCACCACCACCACCCATCACCACTCTCCTCCCTCGCCTTTGCCCCCCCTCCCACCTCAGGAGGTGGGGGGAGTGGTGGTGCTATGATGGTGGCCTTCCAGCAGGGTGGTGGAGGGCAGTCGAGGGAGGGTGTAGGTGGTCTGATGGCAACAGGTGGGCCATTCGACCCCATCTACCACCACCCTCCCCCCATGCACCCCCAGCAGCAACAGTACCACCATCACCTGCACTCGGTGGTGCCTCCTCGGGGGGAGGAGCTGCTGGTGAGGGGGGCAGCTCCCCTCCCTCCTGCCACGTACCCCAGTGGCAGCTACCAGCATAACTTCGATGGCATCAACCGACCATCTTGGCTCTGAAAGTGCTCTTCTTGTAACAAAACCATTTAGAATATATGGTTGGTATACCAAAGATATTCTTTGTTTAGGGAATCCCACTTGTTCTAATGTTTTATCTATTTTAATTGATTGAGAGAAGCCATCAAATATATACTTTTGAAAGCTTAGCAATTTCACATTTTTTAATGAACTACATTACCAATTTTTAATTTTTGTTAACTGTATTTGTCTTAGTTTTGTAAATATTAAAAGTTTTATATGTTATAAAACTCTTTGAGCCATGCTTAAAAAACTCACCTTAGCTTGCCTTGAAAGATTTTGGAGATGAAATATTATTATTATGAAATTGCTAATCATAAACCAAAGCTTATATCAAAAGGGACCTAAAACTACCAAGGAATATAAAGCATAAATGGGTTCATTTTGTCATTTTCTACTCCGTGTGTTTTATCTCTTTTTACCCATGATTCCACATTTAAGATTATGCAACTGTTTTAATAAATAATTCCCATTAAAAGTATTAGGGATTTTATATGTCTTTTCCAGCACCAATATATGCTATTGGGCACCAGGTACAACGAGCAACAGTATTTGTTGCCGCCTCTATTGAATAGAATCTCCACTCTGATTTCAGAGTAAAACGGGTCACTACTGAGTTGTTGATTTAGAACCAGATGAAATTTGTTATTTTATTGTGACCCTGGCTATTGAGACAGTTGTCTATAAATTATCAGCTGTTTTTACAACTGCTACCATGTTGTAGTTGGGCATATAATGTGTCCTGTACATTCCTGTAAATATTACTACCCATTAAAGGTAGTTATAATGTGAGCCATAGCAGAGTGAGTGTGCATATAAAAAGAAATTATCCAGTGTACATACTATTACATGCAGAACTTTAATACCTGGCAGTTTTATTGCATGTAGTTCGGTAAACAAAATTAACCTATTGCCGACAATTATTTTTAATGGTATTGAGACTGCTGATGTATTTTAGAACCAGTGAATTTGTATGAATTTAAGATTAGATTGAATTGTTAGTGCAATTGGTGTGAATGGTTATACAAAGTTTGTATCAGCAAACTTTGCTTGCATCAAATTTTAAAATAAATAAAACCCTTGAGAAATCCTTTGTACCAGTGACTATTCTGTTGCTTGTAGTTTTTTATTTTCTCTTCCATCAAATGATTCTATTGACTTGTGGTATATTTAGAGTGATTCTAAGGAGTTTTGTAACAGCATCGTGTAGAGAGCTGAAGAGGGGCCTCATGGTAAGAATGTTTTCTTGTGCATCATAAAGATTGAGAGAGATGAGAAAAAAAATGGAGGGGAGAATCCAGGAAAAATGACAACTTGGAGAAAAATCAGTGAAGTCTCCCTATTACTCTGAAGGAGAACAGTTCTTTAAATGAGTACCTATTAACATCAAATGTTTTTTGCACTTCTGTTGTATTTTTATATTCCACCTCTCAGTTATGTAATCATTAATTCTAGTTTCATCAAGTATTTTGCATGCACACAATTTTATTCCATGTTTTCTTTACCTACTTATAAAGTGTCCAGCTATATAGGCAGTTATGGAAAGCCAGGTATTAATTAAAATGGAGAACATTCTTTGAAAAGTCAAAGAATTTAAGAACTTCCCTTTAATTTTAAAGTCATGTATACTTGGAAGTTAAACATGTGAAAACCAGTGCTAACACAATTATGTGCCAAGATTTTGTCAAGCTTAAGCATATGTTTGTGGAATGCGACGAAAAACCATCTCAAATATTTTCTCTAAGAACCTATGATGGGCACAATCAAGAAATTAAGTCCAGGCAACTACAGGGCCTCCAAGGTCATTTTCACACGAAATCCTTGCACAGCTGAATCAACAGCAGTAGAAAAGAATCAGAAGAGGAATGCAACTCAAAACAGGGGTTTTGAACATTAGGACGATGGTGAGGACAGGGAAGTTAAAAAATATTATATTGGAAATGGAGAGAAGACATATTGATATTTTAGACTTGTGTGAGGTGAGATGGAAGGAATGATAGTTATAGAGTAATATTCAGCAGAAGGGAAGAGATTCAGCGTGGAGTAGCAGTGGTATTAAACAAAAAGGTAGGAAGAAGGTTAGTAAATAAAGACCAGGTGAATCGTAGAATATTATTGGCAGAGATAAAAGCTGAACCATTGGTTCTAATTCAGGTTTACATCCCACAAAGCAATCATAGGGAGGAAGAGGTAGACAGTCTATATGACCAGCTAGAGGAAATGATTCAGGGTATTCCTGGAGGAAAACAATTGATAGTGATGGAGGACTGGAATAAAGTGGTGGGTGAAGGGAAAGGTAGGAGAGTAACATATAGGATCAGTAATAACTGCAGGGAGAAAGCAATAAAATTTTGCTGGATAATTAACTTAGTTATAACTAATACCTAGTTTAAATACCACAACAGATGTAGAGCTACACATGGAAAATGCTGGGAAATATAAATTAGATTACATTATGAATAGGCAGCAGACTTGGGAAAGTTAACAGAATAATTAACTCAGTTAAATTTTAAGTACCTTCCATTTTTATACTAAAAGAAGAATTTTAATTTATTATATGGACAAACTGGCATTCTCTGATATTAAGGGTATTCCCTTCTACTCACACTGGAAGAAACACTTATCTAGCTGATGAGGATGACTCTAATTGGCCCGAGGTTAAAACTGTTCACAGGAGAAGGGAAGTACGAGTTTTGGGTCTGGGGAATACTACACTTGCAGGTCCATTTCTCCATGGTTGGTCCCTCTCAGTTTTTGTCCTTGATGCATAGTGAAGGTGAAGATTGGCTGTACAAATAACGAGGGGATTGGGTAAATCCTTGTTGAGTTGAGATTGTAGTACTTTAAATATTTCCAGATAAAAAAGGATAAGCCTTCACCCGTCTCCCAGAATCATGAAGTGTGTTAGGCCACAAATAGTTTACTAGGATTAACTGAAAATGAACTTTTTTCAATAGTTCTAATACAATACATCTTGCATTTGAATTTTCAGACTTGTGCCGTGCTGGTGCATTACATAGGTTAAGAAACTGTAAGGGGGAAAATTTACCACTCTCTTTACAGATTAGGCAGGTAATAATTACATTCTTCTTCTGCCAGTGTATTATTAAATGGTTAAGTCAAAATTTTATTTTTTTAACTAAATCATATTTTTCGATTAGCAACATTTGTTACCAAACTAAAATTCATCATTATTCCCAAGCCTGACGCCCATTGATTTAGGAATGGCATCATCAATTCGCAGTTTTCCTAGAGCAGATGCAGATTCACACCATAATTTAATTGATACTCATGAAGTGTAAAGCAAAATTTAAGAACCTAGGAAAGGGAAGACAGAGGAGATGGAATGTAAAAGCATAAACTGGGTTGAAAAGAAAGGAATACCAGAAAGCAGTTGATTGAATTCTGTGTGAGAACAAAGGAAATGGGTACAGAGGTAGGAGTGAAAGTAGGTAGGGGATTGATAAAGTCAGTTATGCTGAGCTCAATACAGAGCCAGTGTGAAAGGTATGAAGTGAAATAAATGTGAATGGAAAAACTATGTTAATGATGTTCTTGAGACATAGCATCCCTAACATAAACATTAAATTATAAATGGATAAACTTGAGCAGGTAGAACATTTTAGCTATTTATGCAGTATTTTGGATGAAGGTGGGAAATGTAGGGAAATCAGAAACAGAATCACATTAGGTAAGGAAGCTTTTAAGGGGAGAAAAATTGATAACAGGGACCTTAGGGAAGGATGTAATGAAAAGAAGGGTGAAAATGCTGATACGTATGGAATGTAGTTTTGTATGGGTCGGAAACTTTTTCATCGAGGAAAGATGACAAATGTAGGTTTGGAGGCTTTTGAAATGTTGGTTTGGAGGAGGATGGAAAGAAAAATTAATAATGAGGTTTTGAGCATGGTAGGGAATTATAGAAGGCTACTGGGAGAAATCCAAAGAAGGCAGGATAAGTGGCTGCAGGGCATACTGAGTGGTAATGGATTGTTGAAGAAAGAAAGGAGAATGTTGGGTAAAAGAGGAAGGGGGAGGATAAGATTACTTGTTGCATGAAATGAAGGGTGACAAAGTGTGGAGACATGAAGGAAGGGTTATTGTATGGTCATTTGTCCATTAGAAACCTACCCTAATCGGTAGATAACCATAAAAAATGCATATTTTGGTGTAAATATATTTATATAAATATACATAGTCACAGTAATCAACCCGAAGGTCGGTTTGGTAGGCGAGGTTGAACCCGGAGCCCTCTGGTCAGTAGCCCAGTGCTCTAACCACTACCATGCCCCTATAAACATATAAATGTAAATATGCATATATGTACACACTTAAGCCTTGCCTTAAGGCTGGTCGCACACTAGCGGGATGGGCTGGGTGGAATAAAATTCAAAACATGCTATCATATGAAGACTTGCACATTACAGTGGGACGGAGGCAGGCTCCCGCACGAGACCCGCCGTATGTCTAAACTTGAGTCCTGGCGAGTGCGAGCCTTTTCGCTTTTTTGACATGTAGTAGCTTGCCTGAGC
>LYUA01001305.1:95490-111715 GCA_002093875.1 Calopteryx splendens | reverse complement strand
CTACTACTGCCCACCCTGTTTCTCCATCCGCTACCCTCAACTGTGCAGTCAGAGACAGGTACAGACTTCGAATAAGTCTCCTATCGCTCCATTCAAACCATATCATCTGTAATACCTTTGTTAGGTGTTCCCAATTTACTCTATTAAACGCCTTCTCGAAATCTACGAAGTAAACAAATATATCCTGATTATACTCTATATTCCTTTCTATGAAATACCTCATTGCTACTATGATTTCATGTGTACCTCTACCTTTCCGAAACCCAAACTGATCCTCTCTTAAGTAATTATCTCCCTTCCCCATCCTCTTATTAATGATCCTGAATGCCATATTTTCGTAGTACTGAGCTACCTTTTCTGCATGCAAAAGTAATTGCAATTGCAAAACTAATTGCCCCTATTGTCCTAACATACTGCTGCTTTTCCTTTGTTTGGGATTTGAATTAATACTGATCTAACAAAATCTTCTGGCCACATACCACCCTCCTATATGTTGTGAACGACCTCATAAAAACTCCTTCTTCCACTTTTTCCTCAACAACTCTGCAGGTTTATTATCTATCCCCACAGCCTTGTTTGTTTTTAATTTCCTTTACTGCCTTCTCTATTTTGCTATCTAGTGTGCCTGGGCCATCCTCTTCAACCTCATTCTCTATGTCCATACTAGAATTCCTAATGTCTTTACTGTAGAGTTCTATGTATTCTTTCCATCTAGCTTGGATCTCTTCTGCTTCTATTAGTACTATTCCTGCTGTATCTCAAATAATGTGCACAGATTTTCCTTTCTGACAGAGTGCTTTCTCTCTCCTATAAAGCCTGCCTATTTCACCGTCTCCACACTGCCCTTTCCACCACTTTTCTTTTTCCTTGTTTCTCATTTTAGATTATTTTTTAACTTTTTGTACGTCCTTCTTCCTAATTCTGTGTTTGCATTCTTCCATTTCTTTCTTTTGTCTTTTCTCCTAATCATCTTTTCTGTAATCCATGGTTTTCATATTCTTTTCCTATTGTTTTGCTTGAAGCTTGCATTATCTCTTCTTTAAGCTGACCCCACATTTCCTCTACTGTACCCGTCCCTATGCTTTCACACATTCTCTCAACTGTTTCCTGGTACTCCTTTTTTTCATCCTGGTTAATGCTTCTACATTTTATTATCTTCTATCTTCCCTTTCCTAACGTCTTGAATTTCAAATTACATTTCATTATCAATAAATTATAGTCTGAATCTGCTCCAGAACATTTGTTTGAATTGATGATCCCTTTTGAAAATTCATGCCTATCCATTATGTAATCTATTTGATATCTCCTTGAATCTAGGTATTTTCCATGTGTACCTACATCTGTTGTCATGTTTAAACCAGGTATTAGTTCTAAATAAGTCGTTTCTGCAAAATTCTGTAGCTTTCCACCTTTATTCCTTATTCTTAAGCTTTACTCCTCTATCTCACTCCCATCTTTGCCTTCGCCCTCCACCACGTTCTAGTCCTCCATCACTATTAAGTGTTTTCCTCCAGATATACCCTCAATCATTTCCTCTAGTAGGTCATAAACACTGTCTACCTCTTCCTCCCTATGATTGCTTGTTGGTATGTAAACCGGAAATACCATTCATTGGTTCTGCTTTAATCTGTACCAATAATATTCTATCATTCACTTTCTCTCTATTTACAAGTCTTCTGCAGTTTTTGTTGCCAAGACTTTTTTGTTTAATACCACTGTTACTCCATGCTGGCTCTTTTCCCTTCTGCTGGATATTACTCTATAACTATCACTCAAATTATCCCCACTATTCCCCCAACTCACCTTGCATAAGCCTAGTATATCAATATTTCCTTGCTCCCTCTTTTGTTAAATATTTTTTAAATTACCGGTCCTCATCATCGTCCATGTACATATTCTGACAGTTGTATTCCTCTTATGAGTATTCTTTTCTGCTGCTGTTTATTTGGCTGTGGAAGAATTTCGGTGATGACAACTGCAGAGGCGTTTTTTCCCCTGCTGCTGGGGCCTGTAGTTGCCAGAACTTATATTACATATATATTCTTGATAATAAGTCCATATCATATTAGTAGAGAAGAAGAGAGAATGTAGAGGTAAACATAAAACCATAACAGGAATGAGGTTATTAATAGAAAGGAATATAGAGTAATCGGGATACATTTGTCTACTTCATAGAGTCTGTATCACTGGGGTTCTATCCACAATGAAGACCGTCACTCCATATGGCACTTTTTATGTAATGGCAGCATTAGAAAGTCTTTTAAGGATAAATGCTAAATTTGGTCGTAATTCAGAATAAAAATATGGTTGAAACAGTATTTTACTAAATGACACCTTCGTTTTGAACTGCAGATAATGTCCTTGATGGAGACCATCACTCCATATGGCACTTCTAATGTAATGGCAGCATTAGTAAGTGGTTCTATTATTGGGAAAGACACAAAAGAACTGTTTTCAGACTATTATCTGTATCTACATAATACCCGGCAAGTCCCCCACCCCCTGGGGTGTGAGTTCACACCAGACTATTGTTTTAAAGGTAAATACTTTAAAGGTGAAATGGCTTACCTAATTTTATTGATGTGTGCCACAGAAATTCATTTGAAAGTCTGCCGATATTTTAACGATGGCATGTAATTACAAAGTTATCCACCAAAAACATCATGAATACTGGATTGCTCTGGGGAGTGACTCAGTTGTATGCTATAGAAGTGAGTAGAAGCCCCATGGTATATGAAGATGACAAGGCCCCATGTCACAAAGGCACGATGGGACACTAAGAGAGGTTGTGTTGGCATGAAACTGGGACGATGACTAAGTGCTGAGGGATTTGAGACTTGTTTGCCATATCAAGGTGCTTACATTCAGCCACCTAAATGTAATCGGTATGCATCTTTGTTATAATCTCAATACTAACAATGTGAGGTAAACCTGTGCTCTTAGCTGTTGGGCAATAAATATATGTGTTCTGTACTGCACTTGTTTTCTCGGAATCAGCGAGAGCACGGCAGGCTCTCTCACTTTGCAGCACAATCATAATTTCAAAACATTTAATTACTTTTCATTGATCACAAGGATGGGGCAGACCACGGTCCAACTTGGAACTGATTTACTGCAATTCATATTAAGAAAGTTATGGTTAGGTAAATGCATTTTTAAAAAGATTTTTTTCTGTAATAAAAACCACTCTGTGGATGAGTAAACACAAACTTTAATATTTCAATGTCAGAAGATGTCCAAATCTAGCTCCTTTGTTGTCCAGTAACAAAGATATTTTGAGCATTTCTAATTTGCTTTACTCAACAATTAATACTAGAACTATTCTTTGACCTACTTTTCTCTCCACCCCTTTCTTGAGTGATCTCTGGCTTTGTAGATTTCCCCCACTCAACCTTAAATAGCCCATTTAATTATGGATAATGCCAATTTATTTACACAAGAAAAGATTTTTTCAAAGGTTTCAAGTTAAGGGCTGAAAAGGGCAGGAAGGGTTTTAAGTTTTGTGGCGAAATTGAAACATAACCAGTATGATCACGTGGTAATCCATGGTGCTGCTTCAAGAGAAGAAACCTTCAAAATGGTGATTTGTACAGATGGACCCCTTTCATTGTTTAAGAGCCGTCTTAAATGAGTTTTTAGATGTGATTGTTACGTAAGTTGGCAATGAGCTGATGTTCATTTGAAGAAATGCATATAAAAATTACTAATTAAATAAGAATTGGGTTGGTGTGGTGGCTAGTGTGTTTTTCATCAAGAATGCTTGGGATCAAATCTTGGTGGAGGCAATGTTTTTTTCTAGGTGACCCAGACGTATCCTTCATTGGGTACTATGTGGAAGCAATTCAGTTTCTTCTCCATCTGTTGGATGGGACATTAACCCTTGACCTCTTTTGTTAAGATAAGACTCCTAGTTTCTCCCCACCCTTCCCTGGAAATTCCACCTCCATCATATTACCCACCTAATGGGGAACATGACCTCAACTGTCATTCACTACCCTAATTACTATTAAATAAGCTGATTTGAATAACTGTGTTATGCCTTTGTGAAGTCACTAGGAAACACAGGAGGAAAGACCATGGGCAAAATCTTTAACTATTTTGCCGTGAATGAAAATTAACTTTCATCTCCTTTTTCTCCATCATCAGAAATGTGGACCCTTGGCCAACATGCACCTCAATTATGATGCCGTATAATTTGGTGACCTAGGGTGCTCATCTTGAAAATAAAGTTAGTTTTTGAACTGATTCTCTGCATTATATATTTAGTGTTGTGATTATGTAGACTAAATAGAAAATATAGGATCAAGTAATCATGTCCGTTCATTACGATATGTTTCATCTTCAGAGATAATGCCATTGGGGGAGGGTAGAGTAGATGTAGCATAAATGTTGTAATTAACTGGGACTCCCGTTTTCTTGCTACCATGTGTTCCCTCCTGCCCTTTCATCCCCCCAGGCTTCCAAAGTGTTACTTTGTATAGACTACATACTGATGCCTGAGTGAGGGAGGGTGTTACATTGCATTGGTCTTTCGGTTATGGCAGTGTTAGACGAGCTTTGGGTGTGTGCTGACCGTTGTGAAACTTGAATAAAATACATGAAAGGTAATCATACCCTACTTTGCTAACCCTTAACCCCTGTGGTGGCTTTGTGTCAATTCTTGAACTCTTACAACATACTTAAATTGTGAAAATTTCTTAAGGGTACGTGGTTAGGCCAAAAGAGGGTCATTTTGTCCTTCACTAACAAATGAATTCATAACATTGTCTTGATCCGAAAATGTTTAGGAAAACAGCAAGTTAAAATTTCATTTTTAAAAGTCTAATTTAATTAAATCTTTATTTTTCAAATAATATTTATGCAATTGAGGAAGATATAGACAGAGATGAGGAGGAAGAGTGATAAGCAAGTGCCTTCACACCTTCTGTGTTTAAAAAATGTCCATTGACAATATCAAAAGTTATTTGTTTGCACGAATAGCCTGATGCGTTGAAAAGTTTTTTAATACATACATTAGAAGTTGAGAACCAATATCAGTGAAATGCATTAATATAAAATGGAATAGGTTAATTTGTGTGTGTGATTGTGTCTAGTACCTTTCCTTCCTCCTCACAGACACTTCTTTTTCACTTTCCTAATCAAGGAGCAGTTTATCCTCCCATTTCAAAATGTTTCCCCACCCTTGTTTTTTTCTGTTTTTCTTTGTGACCAACCACGTTTATTTTCTTTTATCACATTTACTTTTTCCTCAAAATGTGAAAATTCTACTTTTTTCTGTAACAAGATGGGAAAAAATGATACAATCTCATTTTAAAACTTTGTACAATTGCTGCATCAAAGCTAAGCACGTGAATGTTACAAAGATGGAAAATTATACTGTGAAAATACAGTAATCCAATGACCACACTTAGCTTTTCTCCCACCCTTGCTGATCTCTATGCCCTTCTTGAAATCACTAGGGTAGACGAAGCAGTAGAAACCAATTGTTCTTTAACAAAAGAAGATATCCTCAATCAAATATCTTGTTAAAAAACTAACCAGACAACTGTATTAGATGATAGCAAGGTCCAAACAGACCATACTTCACGTCACAATATAAATTAAGTTAGTACCCCATCATGCACAAGCGTGTTCGATTTACGAGGTTGGAGCAGTCGGGTAGAAGTGTAACCATAGCTAAAGGCCATTATTGGTATGAACATCTGTTTGGTCGCACATGGCAGGTTCATTTTATTTTATGTGAAGGGTACAATTTGGCCAAGTTGTAGTCACTTTGACAGGTGGTTGTTTAATGGAGGTTCAATTACAGTTGTCTTAAAACTGATTGGCCATGTTAAAGGGGTGGTCCTCAAGACAGGTTCCACTGTAAATAGATACACACCTATAGCTAAATACAATGAAAAACATGTCTTATTTCACAGCACTGTATTTCACCTCCAGCCCCCAAGTACATACGTTGATTTTTAAAAATTTTATTCATAAAAAATTAATATTTGATGAATTTATCTGACTTCAATGAATAACTGTCATTTTCAATTTGAGATTAAACTTCATGGAACACATACATTTGGTCTTGAGGAATGCAATTTTAAGCAGTTTCAAACCCATTTGCAAATACAATTTTGGAAAGTGAGATGCTATTCCCATTGCAATAACATAATACCAAAGAAATTCCATACCAAAGCACCAATTTCATCTACGTAGTCATATTTTATATGTGTAAAAGGTATTTTTGATTTTCAATTTATATGGATATATTTTAAAACTGAATACCCTAAAACTATAAATTGAAATATATATCCTGTTCAACTTTTATAAATGGTCAAAATTACCATGCACATCTGTTTAGAAACTACTATGAGTACAATAGTCTCAAATTATTTGGGTATCAATAGAAGCATAGACACTACCAGTGTGCACTGCTAAGTGGTTACTAGATATTAGAAGATAAAATACTTAAAGTTTACCATAATTTCAAATATATATTAAGAGAGCTCTCTACACTTGAGTCAAATACCCCTAATGAAAGTGTTAACTTTTGCAAACAATGTGACATAACTGCATAGTTATGTCAACTACTGCAGAGGCACTTCATCTCGTTCACTCTTCTAACCCAATAAAAGTCAACTATCCACAGTGAATATAGGGCAGCTGTGTAAGCATTTGGTGACAGGCTACAGCAAAAATATTGTAAACAGATAGTCATGAAGCATTTCTAATATTGTCTTTGCAATAATTACAGTATGTTTTAATACTGCTTCATGATAATTTTTGTTACACAAAGCCATTTAAAACATACAACTGGAACTTATTTATACCCACTAGAAAAAGGGATCGTCCTTTGGTATTAATGAACTGGTCATTTGGTTTTACTTGCCAGCCTGGGGAGAGGAAATCATAAGATGAATGGCTCCACTTAAAAAGAGGTAATAAAAGAAACTGATACCAAACTGGAAAATATGATCAGATGAAGGATGATCTCCTAAAGTGAGTTACATCAAATGTGTTATGAGAAACTTTTCTTTTAAAAATAAATCCCAAAATGTTCTAATAATCAGCATGCCTAGAAATCTTATAGTGTGTCCATAAAAGCACACACACATTACACAAATGCTATATGTGTAAATTTATGCATATGGAATGCATGCCTTCCATCCAATGCCAAAATTCAGTCAAGAACTTAGGAATGAGACTACATTTGGGACCTCAAGGATATGAAATTTTCCAGACTCAACACATTTGTAATTTAAATCTCCCCCCCTTATCAATCCTTACCAATAAAAATTTACAACCAATCAATTAGCAGCAGCAATCAATTTTATCAATTACCAGTAGGTCAGAATGTGTGAGACAACAGTCAAATTCATAGTTAAAAGAGTGGAGAAAATTTAATGCAATTAAATTTCAAATAAGGGAAACAAACTTTACAGGTATTTAATTTTCCACACCTCCTCCAGGTTAAATAAATTTTTCTTAAAGCTGCTTCCACCCAGTTCCCGCATTTTACAGAGGGTCCAGGCAATGACCCAGTTATTTTAATGGGGAATTTTAGATTGTTTATGAACATGATGGTCAAACACAGGCACAAAATTATAATCCAGGATATATAAATTATGTTGGGATTAAACCTAACCAGTACAAAAGAAGTTGATTTATGGACATTGCTGAAAAAATCATTAAACAAAATAAGCCATCCCAAAAATTACATACTTTTTCAAATTAACATATGCATAATGAAAACAATTAATAATCACAGATAGCAAAAGTTACTACAAATGAGAACTTGCTTCCAACCTCAAAATACACATCTTTTAACTATAATATTTATAAAATATACTCCTTGATCATCTTCAACTTAAGCCTTCACATCACTTAGAACAGACAGAGTCCTTCCCCTTTATCATCAACAATTACACCAACTGCATAGAGTAACTTGGAAAAGCTGTTGAACAATAACTACCTCATATTAATAGGATGAATCAACATAGCAAAGTTAGGATTACAGAATTTCATTATACAGGAAATTAGGAAGTACATTTTGTTTCAAATGGAAGAACATAGGTAAATTTAGTAATCTTACATTCAGTAAAACTGGCAGGTAATCTATTAAAATACCAATAACTTCCCCTGAAGTAATTAATGCAAAATGAGCGTTCTTTAAAATATTTACCACATTATTGAAAATTTACTGTATCATTGAAACCACTGCACTATTAATTTAGAAACCAAGAAAAATACATAACATGAATTTCAGATATCTTCTCTTAAAGAAGTCATTTCACCGTTCTCTAAACAATATTTACAATTTTTGTTCCCCATTTGCTTTCAAATCACATCCAAGATACCCAAATAGCTTCACATGGCCATTAGCCTTAAACTGAACACCTTATAAATCCCGTGCATATCCTCATGGCATTTCTAACAATACACCAATGGTGCTTTAAAATATCCTACATTTCCCATAAGCCAGGAATTTTACACCACACTCATATCACAAGCCTTAATATAAGCCGATTCAAGCAAATCATTAAAAGCTTAGTAGAAATCATTAAAAATTATTTTTTTTCTAACAAATAGAAGGCCATATATTCACCATCTCAATGGGAAAAACTAAATGGTGAATCACATTTGAACCAATTTGCATAGGACTCAAATATTTACCAGTTAAATTTGGTAACTTTAAGAGATGGATTTTCTTGAAAAAACCTTAGTTAAATCCAAATGGTGTTAATTTATTTCTTCCAATCTGCCTCAGAATCTGTAACGTCCAGCTCCTCAAATGTCATCCTTGAAACTCACATGGAAAACTCTCCAGCAAGGTTATTGTGTGTCATTGTAAGAAAATAGAGAATTTAATTAAGAGGTTTATTACAAGTTAACAAACTCTACAACTTACCAAAATTGTCTAGCCAAATCATTTCCTAGGTATTTATAGTCTTTTTAAATAAAAATTGTGCTACTTGGAATACTGAATAAAAGGGAGTCCACTCAGCTCAGAAGGGAAAACTCAGCTTATGAGAAGGAAACAGTTCACTGTACAGTTATAATAATATTTGACCATTCTTCATACATGGCCATTAATGCATTAACAAAGCACAAAAATAAGAGCCAACTCCTTTGAAAGTGATGTTAAACATAATTGCTAACAATCTTTTCAAGCCATATAAAGACAGTGCCAGTGCCTTCAGAATTAAGTTTAAATGTAGAGGTTCACATGTTTAACACTCAAGCGAAGGTATTTTAGGAAAATTTGAAAGATATTTCCAAAACTAATGAATAATACATATATTTATATGTATACTTCTGCAATGGATCAATGAAGGCAGACTATTATGTAGACAGCCTATCACTGGTGAAGCATTATTCCCTGTAGTTAAGTTAAATTATTATCCTTTCCAAAGCTCTTGCAAGAAGCTGCAAAATTAAAAGTTAACACAGAGTGTAAGCCAGTGTGCCTACTGACATTTTAACTGGCACAGACACACTCATTGTTATCATATTGTAGTACATATGTAAATAATTACGAATAAATACATATATACACATAAATATGCATGAATGCCATAAGTCAATTCTCCTTTTCCCTCCCTCTCTGCTTACGGATACACTAACCTCTAGCTCAATTAGATGTTGCTAACATTCTGGACAAGCTGACTCATCAACAGCAGCA
The DNA here is from genome assembly GCA_002093875.1 of Calopteryx splendens. Taxonomy (NCBI): domain Eukaryota; kingdom Metazoa; phylum Arthropoda; class Insecta; order Odonata; family Calopterygidae; genus Calopteryx; species Calopteryx splendens. The sequence continues at coordinate 102,045 of LYUA01001305.1, read as the reverse complement.
GAGTCACAATAGGGTTGCACATAGTATATGATGCACTGAACACACGCAAAACAACCCATTTGATGCACTGCTTCATAAAGACTGCATGTAATGCAATTCATTTTGCACAAATATCCATCCCAGGGAAACGCAAGTCTGGCAAATTGGCATAATAACTTAAGTAACAAATAGTCCTGCAACACTGAAAAAACAATAATCAAAAGGTATAATTTACCCTTTTAAAACATTAATTTTTTTACAAAAAACCATTGTGCCACAACAAATGACTAAGAAACACAATTGCACGGCAGCACCCTTGACAGAAACACAGCACCCACTGCAACCCGTACAGTGAGAGTGAAAAGAATATAGAGGACTACAATGTGATCAATGATGGTGACTCCATGACCACATACTGGTAATTTGGATGGCTTTGATGGCAAGCAATTAGCACATAAACCTCATAGAGATGACAATCCAAAGAAACACATTGTCCACCAAAGAGCTGCACAAAATTCATACAAAATTAGAACATTAAATTAAATTAAGAGTGTAAATAAGATAAGACAAAGAAAAATTGTGGGAGTTGCACATTTAAAGCTTGGCAAACAGATCCAAGCCGGCACTCCAGCAAAGATATAGGTAAGAGATAATAAGAGATATCTGCATTTATATATACATAAAAGTGAGTGTATGTATATATACACAATATACACACACGTGCTAGCTTTGTTGACATTCACACTGTTGTTGACGCGCCTCCTCCTTTTTCTTTGTGAGGGGGAAGGGCCAGGGGCCTGCCTCCTACCCCACTCACTCACAGAGACCAACCTTGACCCCCAACATCACTTTTTCCCCCAACTTATTGCAAGTGAGTACAATACCAACAAGTATGGGTCCATACTCCAATAAGCCAAAAATTATAAACTAACATAAAGTGTCAATCAAAATAAATAAAAATTGTATGAAGGTACTCCCCTATACTCATCTTATATTTCAATAATTTTTCCCTTTTTTCTTTGGTTGCATATAAGCCACAGAAGCAAACAGATTGCCAGTCCTAAAACTCCTACGAGCACCACGTGGTTATTGGGACAAATGAGGAAAACAAATGTGTGGTGTTAAGAGTGAATATGCATGTTTGTGTGTGTGTGTACAACTAAACACCCTTCCCGAGCCCACAGCGCAATGGCTCTCTCCTCTTCCTTCCACAAGAGCCTCCATCACCAACCACTCCACCACCAATGAAACCACAGCTCCTTCAGCTTTCACTCCCCTCTGCAAAAGAATATTATCACCAATATAATTATCAATACTTAGAATTATAACTTTGTACCAGCATATGAGATTAAACCACTGAGGCTCGGTTTTAAAATGTCTCATTAAACTGAATGTTAACTTTAACCTAGAGTTAAAGTCAATAACCAATCATTTAATCACTCTGTTCAATTGACTATTAAACAGCTAGTTAGCTTAAAGGCAGAGTTACAATAGTTCTGTTCACAATCAAGCATTCTGAATTGTTCATAAAATGAACCTGATGGCAACCTTTTATTTTTTCTCACACTACCTCTCCCACATGAGACTAACAAGTTTTTCACAAATTAAGTAAACAAGGATAGCCATTTTGTGAAATAAGGTTCTTCAAGCCTACAGTTCACCTGGAGTATTCCATATGACTACTACACGGTCTCTCTGTCTCAATTCCTCTATGGTGACTACCTGCCTTGATAGCCACATTTTTCAGATATCATCCGTGGTTGCCATAGACAAATAAGCAGCTACTCACATTGAAACAAAAAAGGTTTAACATTATGCAAAAGTGGTAACAGTATGCTTTTAAGTGGCATTGCTGTTATTCACATATCTAAACAAATGGTATTAAACATTGTGCCATAACCACTACCCAACCCAACTGGTCAGTATATGGTCCACAATTGGATAACAAAGCTTCCTGCATGACAACTTGTGAGCCACTGTTAATTGTGAAATGTTGGAAATTATGCAACGAAATTGCAACATTGCATTTCATTGTGTAGCAAGTTCTTTCGATACCACAGAATGACACTGTGAAAATAAAATTGCAATCATTGCTATTGATTAGGGAAATTGATAGTAACAATTTGTATTGTAATTTCACCACAAAAAAGATTTTTTCGTAACTACAAATTAGCATTATTTTTTATGATTTAAATTAGCCTATAACACAAGTTATAGTTAACCTTTAACTGTCATGGTGGGTTAAAAAATATTGTATGGGACGCTATTTTTTCATTATTTTTTTTGCAGTTAAGTTTAATATCATCTGTGAATAGCAGTTCTGAATTAACAGGGAGACCTCAGGAACACACCTCCCCATGTTAATTAACTGGAATTACCTGTGTATACTGAGATTGAAAATATATTTTTATGAAATAAGAAATTTCATACGACTTGAAAAATCAAATCAACTTTTATTTCCTAATGATAAGACCTTATTAACGAGGCAACTATTTCGAGGCCCATATACCTTTGTTGGAGGGTGAGGCATTGCCCCCTCCAATAATTGTCTTCCTCTTTCCTGCATCAACATCCGTAAGTATACGCTGGAGTGCACCCCCTGAGAGCACAGGGCTGGGTACAGCCATGCGTGGCATTCCTCCCTGACCCCCCATGTGGTGGTGCTGCTGCCCAGCTCGGATTGGCTTGGCTGGAATTAAATTAATGAGAAAAAATTGTCACATTCAACAAATTTCACCAGACATGAGCAGAATCAGAAGAGCAGCCATGTGAAGTCTGCTGTAAAATTATCTAGGAAACCAGCAAATTATAATTTTGAGGCCCCAAGAATTTCCTAAGTAGTAATATCAAAGCAATGTTTTATTATATTTTTACACTCATTTTGTAAATGTTTAGAGGCCCATATGATATTAACATAAAATTTGTTTATGGGAGGCCCATTTATAAAATTAAGAAGTCTTGAATTTTAAAAGTTTTAATTCTAAGTATGGATGCTGATTTCAAACTTCTTTTAGCAAAAGAAGTTCAAACATCTCACTTTATCTTATCCACAAGATTTGGGACATGCATACTTCATGACTATGATTTCAACCTGAAATTCTGAAAAGTGACCACACATTAATAAGGGCATTATTTCACCTTGCCTTCACTTTGAATGTCAGATATATGTTGAAAGAGATGCAGGCAAAAGAAAGAAAAAATATTGACACATGCACAGTTTAGCAAATAAGACCAATAAAACATGAAAAATTGTCAATCCAAAATAATTTTAACTCTGTCACTTTGACTACTCCCATAGTAGAGACTGATGATTTCATCCCTGGTACGAATGATTTTTCACACAGGCCATATTATTTCGGTGTTCAATCATCTGCAGAAGTCTTAAGGAAAGCAGGGCCATATTAAAAAAACTTTTTTATCGTTCCAACGGTAAGAGACCTCTCTAAGCGTGATCTGCTGGAGTTATGTCAAAAGGAATAAGATTTTTTACAAACAAACTTTTACAATGTTGCGATAAAGCAAATTATTGCAAGGTTGAATTACCATAACTCATAAAGGCTCTCCGACCTTTTGCCCCCCTAATGCCTTCACTTGTCTCTTTTATGTTTGCTTATCCCAGCATCAGGTGTGTAGCTATGCAAGGCAAAACTACTATATTCTTCGGTAAGAAAATATAATAATTTTGCTTCATGTCTTCTTACATTGGATGACTATAAAATTCTAGTTCATATGATTATTATTGTAATTACCAATTTGTGCGCTAGGTCCTCTTCGTGCCAAATTCTTTTGTCGCACTGCTTCCTTGATGCGGTCGACCTCATACTGGTATCTCTTCCTGTCCCTCATGGCTCCCTCCTTTGCTTCCTTTAGTGCTGTCTCCAAGGCCTAGGGGAGGATATGTAAAAACAAGTCACATTTCATTTAGCTTCAAATGTTTCATCAAAAGGGACACCTAAAAAACTAGAAAACACACCAATATCTAATATTCCACTACAAAACATTCATGGAATAGAGTTAATCATAGATTGAATAGATATTAAATAAATAGTTACCATAAAATTCCACGATATGACCATTGATGACTTACTCCTATCGTTAGTGATAGATATTGCCACTCTAATAAATAAACTTAAAAAAACTTAAAACGTTTCTGAGCCTGAATGTAGATCCTTCGTCAGCAGAAGAATAAGTTCAGAGTTTTAATAGGAAGGGTATATAGAGGAGGGAAGTAGAGGAAATGCCAGTGATGGGAGATGAGATTGGTGTCAAGGGGAAAGAGGGGAGATAAGGAGAGAGAGAGATATGTAGGGGAATGAGGAGGGGGAGTTATTAAGTCGGGTTTATTAGGGTTTGAAACAATGTATGGGCAAGCAGAACAATATTGTTAATTAATTAATGCCAGTTTAGAGGAAGCGGAGTGAAGATGTCATTAGAATTTACAACAGTGTCAACAATTTAATTGAAGTTGTTGATGCCTACAGAAATAGAAGATACCACCAAACATTGCAATTAGTGGGTTCAGGGTTCTAAGAGAGAAAGACTGGAGAGACATTTTCAAAAGCTGAGAGGGCAAGGGGCATTTAAATTGAGAGCAGAATGAAAGATGATGATTTGGAATAATTGGAACTGTTAGTCATTTAGCAGAGAGATGGTGAATCAAAAAAGGGAATTAAAAATTCCACATTAAGACTGCTGCTCTAGTTATTCCCTAAAAAGATAAGTGGTGCCTCTTAAGCCCTAAAAACAAATTTTATTAAATGGAAGTCTATTGGTTATGGCAGGTTTCTGATGGACAAATGGGCTCAACCCTACAATAACCCTTTCTACAATTCTACATATATTCTGCCACCCTTCATTCCAATTCAACATTCCTAATCTTTTCCTACCTCTACCCAACATTCTCCTCTCTATCATACTCTTCAATAGCAATATTTAAAAAAAACAAAATATTAAGCCATAGAAACAATCCAACAAAAAATTTTAGGGAACACAAAATGTTGTCAGGACTTCTTTAATTTTCAACATTTAACAGATAAATAAAAATGATACATAATTATACTTTCCATAATAAATGTTACCAATTATTATTTGTAACGATTTGTAACAATTTGTAATAATAATACTTTGTAATAATACATTTTTAAATAATAAATTGTAAATTTAATAAAATAATAAATTGTAATAATAAACAATTTGTAATAATACTTCTAGTTATAAATAAAATTGTGATCAATAAGCTGAAACAATACTTTTAAGGGAGAGGCAATGTCATAAGAATTCCTCAAAAATGGAGTAGAATATGATGAAAATTTTGAACTGCAACAATGGGCATATGAGTACCAAGAGCAAGGATAAATAACAATTATAATGCAACATTTGCAAAGCTTACCTTAACCCTTTCCATTGTGGCTCGGAGCCTTTTCTCCAGTTTAGGAAGCTCACATCGAAGGTCAGCATTGTCTCGAACCAACTGCTTGTGGACCTTGGTCAGCTGATCCAAGTTATTTTCCAAGAAGCTTATTTTCTGCTTCTGTGCTAGTGACCCTCCATCATCCTCATTATCTTCAGCACTAACGGACTAGAAAAGAAAACAATCTTATGAAAATGGCTTCATCTAAAAGCAATTGAAATATTATCAGAGAATTATGCTAGATGACTTGGTGAAATTTGACACTCATGTTCTATGTTTAAATGTACTAGAAAAACTAATGCTTAAAACCAAAAATGTATTAGTGTTTTTGAAATCATTTTATTAGGACCTTCAATGCTCTGCAACTCTCGTAATACCGTACTTATTATAATGCATTCAAACTGTACACTTTGAGTGACATAAGTTCATATCCACTGGTTTGGGTGGAATATTCAAATTCCTGGAAAATTTTGACAGCACCTCATATTAAAGAATTCTTCCGAATTAGAGGTAAATATAATAGAATAAGAAAAAATTATTACAACTAGTTTTTCAATTTCAAGATAAAAGTTATATCAAAGAAATCATAAATTTGTTCACTATATCAACGTTTCATTTTAGGTGGGTACAATGATGAGTTTGGGGTGAGTTTTGCTGTTCAATCCAGTTTGCTGTCATGATAGGGGTAGGGAGATCTTATGTAAAAATATAAATACATTTTTGTCATAATTAATTAAGTATGCAGTAAGCATTATGTATATTATACATTTGATGAACATAGCTGTAGCCCAGTTAAATTCACCCTAGGAAGGAGTTTATAATATTTGTAACATACCTTCTTGATTCTGGCCTGGAGGTCTTGGACAAAGAGTTTCCTCAGATTGTGAAGGGTCTGTAGTTCTTTGGCTACAGTGTCTTCGAGTCCCTTGAGATCTTTGCGTGCCTGCTCTCGTCTTTCATTGGTAAGGCTATTAGGGGAGAAAAAAGACATGCCAAGAGCGATATTTTTCTAAATGCCACAATATTTATAACATAACTACCATATTTACTCGTGTAAGCCACGCCCTCGTGTATCCCACACACCCCCATTTTTGGCCAAGCTTCAGAGGAAAAAATTTTTTTTGTCAAAAAATTAATTTTTTGCCCCTGAACCTTCCTCTTTTTGT
>LYUA01001305.1:59477-71174 GCA_002093875.1 Calopteryx splendens | reverse complement strand
GGATTACTCATTGGTGTCTGGTAGTAATTTCTTAGGGAGTTTATTTATTTTGGAGGTGTATAGCAGGGAAGAGAACCCGGAAGGGGCATAGTAAGCGGATTATCCGTGTTTTCCACTTATCCGTGCACCCTTGAACATTCATTAGCACGGATAATCAGGAGTTGGCTGTACATGCTTTCTTAGGAAAGAATCAGCAAATGGTAGGATAATTGAAGAAGTTGAACACCACTGTTATCCTCTTACCTGCTTTGTCATAAGGTCTTCAGTGAGTGACTCATATTCTTTGTTCTTGTTCTCGACCTCCTGAGACTTCTGGTCATAGTTGACAGCTAACTCCTCAAGGGCCTGTAGCACCTCCTTCACCTCCTCTTTGGCACTCTCATTTTCCTGTTGAATGCGGTTCATCTCCTGCTGCACTAGCTCATAGTCACGGCGTGTTGAGGCAATCAGCTACAGGAGAGGAAGAAGTCCCACTCATTACTACTATCTACACAATATTTTATGACTCCAAGTAAAAATAAACATAAAATATGCATGACCTCAATCAATAAGAAAGTACCAGCTATTTAAAAAATAAGTTGTTACCACAAAATCTATCTTAGAAACAATAAAATTATAAACGTACATTATTCCTTAACTGAAGTAAACTGATATTATTGATTCAATAATAATGATTAAATCCCTCCCAATGAACTACAACCTTCCCATAGAGAGAGAGCCTGCATATTCTGATAATCCATAAGTGGTGCTCGTGGGAGCAATGAAAATTGCTCCTGATAGTGTCACCAGACATGTTGGGAGAATGAGTGCGATGGAACTAACCTCCTCCTGCTCCAGCATCTGCTCCTTAAGCTTTTCCACATACTGGCTGTGCTGGTTGATCTCCTCATCCTTCTCGTCTAGGAGATGGTAGAGCCGCTCCCTCTCCTCTTCAAGTTTTTGCCTCTCTTCATTTGAGAGGGAGCCAAGCATTGCACCACCACCTGGTGTTGCCGGGACTGGACCAACCACCACCTCTGTGGAGGTGAAACAGAAGGCACATGAGAGAAACCACTTATTTCAAGCCAATCTAACTAAGATATAAAATCCACCAGTTTAATTTTTTGAACCCATACACAATATAGTTACAAATACTAAAAAACAAACAATAAATAAAAAGTTATTACATATACTAAAATTAAAACCATAAAATTCCAGGTTTTATAAAAACATTAACACTTCCGTGACTGTGCAGGGTAACAAAGTTATCCCAAAATATGATTTTGAACAATATTTTTTTTTGTTTATTGGTCTGCCTTTTGTAGTTTCAATTGTACTCATTACTTTTGGATTTATTTAAATGATAATATGAACCAGTTCAATTAGCAAATTTGTTTCAAACCTTTTATCACTCAGGTGGAGTAACATAGGTGCTCATATAGATATGCCTTTACCTCTAGCGCAGTGTTTCCCAACCAGTGGGATGCATTCCACCAATGGGACTTCTATTAGGTCAAACTCAAGCATGCTGAGGTATTATTGAGAATTTTTATTTTAAGATATTTCAGATATGGCAAATTTGGATTTATACAAGTATATAAATCTCCCATATTCTTCCAGGAAAATTATTTTAATTCATTAACAATTATTGGTAGTAGTATGAAGAATATAATTAAGCCAATTGTCTTCCGACAATTAGGTTTTTTCTTCATGAAGAGGTTTTATAATGACAGTATGCCATTAATAACGGCAATAATAAACTGATGCTAATATTAATAAGGCCATGTTCTTGCTGTTTTAGAAGTCGAAAGCTGTGGCACTGGAATATCTGTATAAAAAATTTGACCGTGGACTCATGCATTCAGAGGGCTGCTAATGGGATGAAGTGTCGAACTCACCTCGGTTCCGTTTTCAAGAGAAGGGACTGGTGCCACACTGAGAGGGGTCTCAATGATTAAAATTTTGTCTGGTGCTTAATTTTTATTCTCCCTACTTCCTTAGACACTGTCCTGTATACATGATATTCATTTCCTGGCATAGCAAAATCACAAATGGATATACATGACATATAACAGATATTAGCGTGTGATGTGTATATTCAACATTAGGTGCAAAAAGGTTTTATGTATACCTAGGCGGGATTAGAATAATGACCTCTGCTGCCAGTTCTAAGGTCACGGGCCTGAATCCTGAGCTTTTCGAGAGCCTTTCTCCACCAATGACATTGATGTTTGTCTTCCTTCTTTGATGCTTGATCATAATACTTTATAAAGAAACGTAAGAGGTTTTATCGACATGCAAGAAATAAATTATAAAAAAAAATAGATTTGCCCAAAAAATTGCTGTAAGGAGCCTTTCAACTACTTCTGAATGAGGAAATATGTATCTGTACTATGATAAGGGACAAATTAGCCAGGCTAGAAGGAATGCTTAATTATCCATGAAACGAATAGTCATGGCATGATGTGACTGTGAGTGAAATGCATAATTTTATGATGTTATTGATTGCCGAAGCAAAATTACATAAGAGAGCTAAATTAACTGATGTAGTTTGAGGACAAACTGTTTAGAGAAGCATTTTACACAGCATTGCTGTTCGATGACAGATAAGAAGTCCTTTTCCAAAACAGGATTTGAGGATAGGTCTATAGGAGAAGATAGAATTAAGCATTTTATAGGTAACAGTTTCTAAGTTTATTCACCTTTAATATCACAGTAGATGATCACCTTGCCACATTTACAGGAAAAAGTTCTTCAAAAGTCTACATAAAATTTAAACCAGGGAATTGAGGAATTAAAATATGGATTGTGCCAATTCCTGTAGGATATGGAATCATCATGTACACTGTCTTCTCAAGTTTACAGCTGAATGATGGGGAATTAGAAAGAAAAAAAATCAAAGGAGAAGATTTGTTTGCAACTTGGGTTGTACCCTACTATGGCACATGACTTGTGGAGTTAGTGTGACAATTTTTCACTTCAAGTCTAGTAGCTTAGGAACTGTAAGAGAACTTAATTACAATAACTGGCACCCTGAGGGTGAATAAAACGATAAATTCCAGAAGAATTCATTTCATACCCTTTCAGAGAACCCTTTTCTTGATTACTTTGGTTTTTAGATAACATTTTAGTTACCAAACTGAAAGAAAAAATGATCTGCCATTTGTTTGCCTTCCCGACAAAATGAGATTGAAAAGCAGGTACAAAAAAGATTTCACCTAGAAATAATATTCCTCTACAACTACATCAAATGGGTATTGACAATGGGGTTAAGACATGAGAATACCCTTGTTTCTGCTGCACTAAAAGATGGCCACTGAGAAAATTCATGGAAATTATTCATGTGACAGCCATAAACTTGGACATAATTTGAGAAAAAAATGTCCAAATTGGAAATTTTATGAACAAGACAGATGATGAAGGTGATTTCATCGAGAATGGCCAATTGAGCTTACTCATGATAATGTACTACAGGGAAAAAATTTAACTCAAAACTAACATTTGTCTGAAAAGATGACATTATAAATATTTATCAGAGAATCTTCGGTGGAAAATAGAGGTGTGGAAAAGTAAAACAAAATTCTACAACACAGACCGTGGTAAGGCCATCTTCAGTTTTGTAAGGGAATACTGAATTAAAATTGTGTGTTTTGAAGGCAAAGATGACTAAAAAAGTTTGAAAGTGTACTTCAACAATTTCTTATTTTAATAAACAAGATTTTTGGTCATATTGAAAATTTGTTTTTATATTTACATGTATTATATAGATGCTGGAAATGGAAACTCAAATATTGAATTATTTAATGATCTATACTCTATTTTTCATTCTGAACTTTAAAAAAATGTATTATATACAAAATATTAAGTAAAGTTTGCAACAAATAGAATTAAATATTATTTATGTAATGCCATTAATATATAAAATCCAAACAGTAACAACAAAATACTTTAACCAGTATTATTTCAGAAAAATTAAGTGGGGCACCATGGGTACCCCACACTGAACTGAAGGCACAGTCATGGAAAGGTTAATGTGAAGCTACCAACATGGTAAAATTACCATACACAGAGTTACTTTAAATAACAGAATGAATCAATGCTGAAGTCTCAGCCACATAAATTTGTACAGTGAAATTGCACTGTCCATTAAAATCATGAACACTATTCACAAAATATGCTGAGGAAGGAAAATCTACCAGAAGTTCTGATCCATAGCCTCCTAATGAGTAATGCCCTTACCATATATTTATGTAATTAAATGCCATGATGCAGAGGCTTTATACACTGTGCAAGCTTAGGATGAGTTTAAAATGAAGGCTAAGCAAACAATCCTTCAGGATATTAAAATAATTACCACATAATTGTCCATCAATAGTGAAGCAGTGTAGTATAAATTGAACAAAATACATTAGGAGGTAGGAGGACAAGATCCACTGAAAGCATTACAAAATAAAATTGTATGCAAGAAGACGGGCAGCACAAAAATGAAGATGGAAGGACAAACTATACTATAGACAGAGAATGCCTAAAGAAAGTAGTGAATATGATATCATTTCTCCTCATACAATAAAAAAGCAATGAAAACTGCATACACTATAATGTAGCCTAAAAGCAATATGATTGATATTTCCATTTAAGACATTTCAGTACCTGAATAAACTTAAACTTATGGAATATAAAAATGATGACATATGATACAGGCCAGCTCAAAACTAAATTCTAAAACAAAATAATATGACCAACTAAGCAAATCAAGTCTTGGTAGAATATTGTTCTTTGTAGTAGAAGTGAATGAGGGTGATATGCGGCAAAGAAATTTTGAGATAGAGAAGCACGCACTGTCTTGCAATGAAAATGTGAAATTATTTTTTTAAAGAATGCATTGAAGTTAGGCCGGAAAGAGAGAAATTGTAGTAAGGGTATTTATTACAGCCCCATGTGATTTCGAACACACAAATAACATTAGATATGCAATGAAACTCAAAGCTGGATTGAAAATAACTGACTTACTACATTCTGAATTTCTACATAGCAACAAGTGACCTAAAATATGGCAATGAGTCAAACAGAGAGCAAGGAAAATACACTGAGAACATAGTCAACTGTCAATATTGCACAGGAAGGATAAGGACAACTTTTGCAGGAAATTTCCTTTCTTTCATATAAATCAACATATCAATAAAACTATCACCGTATATTTTTTAACACTATTTCATTGCTGCATTGGGAATCAAAGTAGGTGGTGTTTAATACCAAAATAAGCCCAAAAACTTGAACTCAAATGTAATGATTCCACCCACCGCTGTATTTTTGTAAAGTAAATCTCCCCATTGCCAAGAAACTAATAAAATCACAGTGGCAAAACATAGGGATAAATTAAAAAGCAGTGCTTAAAACTGCTGAATATAGTTTTGTATAATATTAAGATAGAGGTTTTTTCCTCATAAAATTCTCTGGATATTTTTCACAAGTTATTGCACTGTATTAACAGAGAAGTAAGTCGTATAAAAAATATTTTTTTTTAAAGCAAAGTTTCTGAGATTAGACAATCAGTCATTTGACTTTGTCAAATTAGTCTCTCTCATGTATAGAATAAAAAAGTCACAGCAGACCCATTTTTTTGCTCGATTAAAATTTAAAAAAAAACTCCAAAAGCTATAAACATCATTTAAGAGATTATGTTATGTTGAACTTCCCTTCTCTATTCTTACACATCGCTAAGTTCTCCTTGCAACACGATTCTACAAGGACTATACTGGTTGGAGCCGACAGTGATACTTACTACTACTAAACAGTAATAATATTCCCATCGCTTTATTCCCATTGTCCACTCACTATTGGACAAAGAACATTAAATTACACGCTTATCCTACAAAACAGGAGTTGTTCTCCCCTTCCCTCTATTGGAAGGACTGAATTTCACAATCCCCTTGACCTTTAACTAATCAAACTAGCATATTGAAATTCACCATTAAAACACCTTATGTGATTCATCAACCTCCTCCCCATAAGAAATGGAAGATATTTAAAATATGAATGTCAATCCAGCACTTCTACAACTTTAATTACAGTGCTACTACTACTACTAGGTACTATATGCCTTCAGGAAATTGAATAGGGGCACATTATGCTATACACATGTATTAATCTGACTAGGAGGGTGCAGAACATAAAATTTTAGCCCTTGCATGACATAGGAATCATACACCAACCTCCCCAACTTATATTTTTTTAACATTTCGTGCTGTGAAATAAGAAGTGATTCGTGCTGAAAAAACACTGTATGATGTCAGCCCCTAAATCTTGTGATGAAATCTTTGTATGGAAGGAAGAGATACTGTGAGACATAAGCCTAATAAATGATAGGATACTTGAATAATCACACTACATGGTGAACTTTTGAACATGTAAGGTTAGAAAAAGGTCTCTTCAATAATTTTATGAGTTTTTTCCAAGAGCATAGTAGCTCAATAGACACTTAATTTTACTATTTTTGTCTTGTATTTAATGAGATTCATAATAATCAGGAATTTTTACAGATCAAGGGAAAACTATTGGATAAATGCCCTTTATCTGGTACTTATGCATGAGATAGTTATTGAAGCATAACAACATAAATGCCCTAGAATACTTTAAAACTAAAAAATCTTCATAAAAATTAATAATTCTTATAATAAGTAAAGCACAACATTTGTATTAGTGTGAAGACTTCTGCGGTAAGGTAATGAAAATAAAGTTACAAGGGTGAACTTCCTCACTGGTACATCTGCTACAGTGACATTTTTCATTGGGTCCTCAGATAGTTTCTTTTCCATGTTGGAAATGACTTCTAACCTAAATACGACAGCTGAAATGCTTGCAAAAACATCATCACACTAGCATGATAGAATAGCATGTGAGAGACACTCATCTTCAACATCCACATAAATATAAACTTTTTCTTTTAAGGCATATACATCGCATGAGAAGATGAATGATAATTGCGGCAAACTTTTGCATTCATTGTAAATTTTGAATTTAATCAATATGGTGATTAAATGAAGAGTGAGTGAACCAAACATTTTTGCAGTAATATCAGCTATAACCATAATCATCAAAATTGCCAATAAAATTCACCAAAGAGTAAATAAGTTTTTAAGGTGCTCTGAAACCCAAATTTTAATCTGACCAGTTCATAAAATCCACTGCAAAGGAACATAATATCTACCATTCTGTCACCTATGAGTGTTGATACAAAAAAATACACTATTGACATGACTTGGAATTCAATGTTTTTCTTTATCTTTTTTATATCTGAAGGTATTATGACGTACAATTAAAAATAGGTTACTAATAACTGTCAACCGAGGGTCTAATTAAAACAGCCAAAAAAATCTATTTTTCATTCATTAAAAATTTCTATCAATAACTACACTAGTTTTCAGAAGAGGGAAAGACATTAGCATTGGTTAATACGAATCGCTTTTTTATAAATGACTAATTCCACAAAAAAAGTAGCAGATAAAGAAACAGACATGATTTACGATGTCATATAAATATCAATAACAAGATATAATTTTGAAATGTGGTGAATGACCGCCACAGAAATTTCTGTATAAAACATAGGCCCAGATATTAGTGCCAACTGGCACATTGTCATGGATTTAAATGGTCAACATGATAATGAAATATTTAATAAATAACATGGAATAATATTAACTACTCAAGTAAATCATTGCCCTTTCCTTCCAACACAATATTCACTGACACCAAAAGCTTTAAAATAAAGAATTTCACAGAAGGGGAGGGGTGCCATTCATTCATGCCATTTCACATCCATTAACACAATCCTTCCCTACAAAATGGATTCTCTCCTCCAGCACAATGACGGTATCTGTTACTGACCTATTTTCCCACTGGTGTAATCAGGCAGCAGGTGCTCAGGTGAACACGATCCACCACCCGTTGGGTGAGCAATGAAATACAGTAACAGGGAAAGGGATGGGGGGAGGGAGCGCAGGTTCACAGATTATCACTCTTGATTGAATTTCATTGATGCATCGACTGAATTACATACAAACAAACTGAATTACATCCAAATTACGATAAAGTAGAGACTTTAGTGATGCCTTCTTACGACACAAACATTTTCTTACAGAGGCACTAGAGGGAAATTATTTCATCCAGGCTTCCAATCACAAATGTACATTAATGACCTCTAAAAGGCAGTAAAAAGTATTGTTGCTAGATTAGCGATGACAACTCTCATTCATTAAAGTTTGATTGATCTAGAAAGCACATAAAACAGCAGTGGCAAAACTAAAACTCGACAACAACACAAGCCTTGATTGACCAAAGGGCATTGAAGTGTCCAACTACACATCTAGTGCCGTGGAAAGATGTCCAGATGATCAATTTTGAGATTAACCCATCAGCATTTCCAGGTCCTCTAAACAAAAGTAAATGACACTTCCACACATGAACATTCAAATTAAAAATATACGTCACTTGCTGATTATAGTAAGGTTTTTCTTCAAGAAGAAGGATGTCTCTAATGCATTTAGTATGGAAGGAAAACTTAATTAATAAAAGTAGAAGTAAGCAGTGAGCTTTATAGGTTTTCTGACATCTGAGATCATATCGCACCATGAACTCAACTGCCAAATCCCACTCTGTGAAAACATAACATATTTGTTGCATGGGTCTTACCAGAGGAACATGTTACTCACTAAGCAAACAAGGGAAGTTAATATGTAACTTTGGAACCTATTGGTTTGAGGATTTTCATTCAGTCTACTGTCACAATTGAACGAATTGTCCAAAATTAAAATTGTGTAGCTTCATAGTGATTAACTGTTGGTTCATTGGTAGGCTGAATATTCGATCTGCAGGACCGAAATTCAAAATGAAATAGTTTTAGTTGAATCGATCAGCCAATATGCTCACATGCGACCTGGAGACTTCTAAAGCTGAATTACCATACATTTGCTTGGGCATTAATTATGCAAATGGAACTATGAACACACAAAAACAACAAAATGGTGAAAACACATTCACGAGAATATAATATAAGAATAAGGAAAGCGATAAGTACACACACAGGAATCCTTCCACCTTCTCCACTAATCTTGTGTTTGTCCTTATTGTGAGTTATATCCCTATCCTCATTCCTATATTATATTCTCTGGAATATGTTTTCACCAATATTAATAATTCTTCAATGATAAATTTTGACTTTACAATATTAAGCATTAATGGTTCTTAATTATAATTCAATATCTAGCATTTGATGCTTACAAAAATAAGATTTAGAATTGGGAAAAATCTTTTTCCAATGCATCCACTCTTGGGTGGAACCCCCTGCAAGTAATACTGAAGACGCTCATGGTAGAAATATCTACTTACATTTTAGAACTTTGACAGTGTCACCAGAAAACTAGACAAACCATAATTAGGAAAGGATATAGCCTTTTTCACAAAATAAAGTTTTATTATACGATGCGCGTTTCAACTTACAGAGCCATCATCAGGTACAAGACTCTGACTCTGTGAATTGAAACGAGTGAATGGCTCTGTGAGTTGAAAAGAGCATTGTATAATGCAACTTTATTTTGTAGAAAAGTGCTTTATCCTTTCCTAATTATGGATTCCTTCCACAACATTAAGCCTGAAACTGTATATCTTATAGACAAACCATGTTCCACAGAAGATATGCAGTTAGCAGATAATTTGTAGGATAACAATGACAAAGTAATTATTTAGCTAATACCATCCTCACAATCGGCATCGTCCATGACCACATATGTCTGGAGGAGCCACATCCAAGGAATTTACTAGTAGAAGGACCTGAAAGCCTTATAGATTTTTCAGTGGTCAGCCATGAAGCAAAATTTTAATTTTAAAATTTATTGAATTCTTGCATTGGGCTTATTTATTCCATTTCCATTCATTGTGACATTGACAAAAAGCACAGCGACGAACGAGTAAATTCAATTGAGTTTGCTGCTTAGCACATAAGAAAATGTTTTTATTTAATTTTAACAATTTATAATAACATTTGCACTGACTAATTTTATTGAAAATGACAATTTTGAAAGAAGTCTTAAATATTTAGCGCAATAGATTGTTTTACCACTAATAAACCTACTATTGGGAATATGACGATATGCAAATTAAATGATCACAAGTTGTCCATTGTGTTACTTCATAGAATAGACATATAAGGAGAGCATTATATGTCAAAGATGTGAGCAAAGTGAGCAATGACATCTTCCATAAGACCCATACTGTCTTGTGAGGAACGAAGAACAGATCAAAGAATGGACATCTTAGTTTTGTGTTTTCAAACTAAAGAATGTATATATCAAGTGGAAAGATTAATCTGTAATGGTTTTTTGTTTACATTAGCAATGTTGAATTTTCATTCAATTCCTCATTTATCAAAGAAAATACTCATAGACAAAATCAGACATATCTAAAACACGAAAAAAAATGTTCACCTAAACAAGAAAAAAAAATGGACCACCAAGAACACAAATTAGTTGGTTGGCCAGCTAACAAAAGAAATATCCACGATGAATTGAAATCATTTTGGTCATTTAAGAACAAATAAATGTTGCGAGAAGTGGAATTTTGTAAGCCAAACTAATCCTTACACTTAAATATATGAGGATGACATCTTAGAAAAACTGTATTCGAGACATACTAGAGTGAAAAAACAATTATATTATCAAGAGAAAAAACACTTCAGTATTACTAGGGATATCAAAGGATAATCAAGAACATTAAAAAGATGAATGAAGAGAGCCATAGCTTCTCACCAAATAAGGCACAATACTAAGTGGCGCTGGATATAAAACTTGGAAATCAGCCTATACTGTTGACTTACCCATCTTTCCTGGTCCCTATCTTTGATGAGGAAATAGTACACATTAAAAAAAAGACATCTTGTCCACACTAAAAATGCCTTCAAAGCTGTCAACATGATTAGCAAAGCTGTGTGCTTACAATGACCAACTATTTCATGAATTACACTTTTAGATTCACCACAGATGGTTATGTAAACTATATTATACCAATTGTTGAAACTATCCAGCAATTTGATGATTTGAGTATTCTAAAATAAATACATTTTGTGAACTACAAAATGGAGAAGGGTTGCGAGGTGAGGGTTTGGTTGTCCGTGACTGAGTTCAAGGTTAGAGACTGGGATGAAGGATGCCGATGGGTGGGAAAGGATGGAGGCAGCCCTGGGGTCAAGGTATGGTGAACAATATAGAGAGGGGGAGAATGGTAGGGGGCACCTTTATCCTTTGCCTTGAATTCAGTCATGGAAAATCAAATCCTCAACCCCCCGCCCTCCCCCACTTCCACCTCTCCTCCCATAAAACTTACTGCCCTCCCCACCTCCTCTTGGAACTGTGTTTCCACTCTCTTGTACCTGATATAGCAGCAATGCATTTGAAACAGGTTGTAGTGAAATATATTAATGTGAAAAAACATAGTTTATGAAGTTTTTAAATTTTTATTATGGAATATTTCCATAAAGTTACTCCATTGAGGTGCATTTTTCAGGGAAAATTTTGTTGATATCTAAATCTACACGATACCCCGCAAGCCGCTGCTATGGCGTGTGGCAGGGGGGGAGGGGGTGTTATGCCACTAGCCATTCTGACTCATATATCTTGTTAGGTTGTCTCGTTCCGGATTTGATTTTTCAGCCATCATTTGACGTTGCCT
>LYUA01001305.1:27115-41305 GCA_002093875.1 Calopteryx splendens | reverse complement strand
ACCCACCAGCGTAGGAGCTACAATGCAAATTTTAAAATTGCTGTAGTAAAATATGCCTATTGAAGCATAGGGGAACTCGGTTATGTCCTGTAAAAATGGCTATGCATTTGATGATTTATTTTGTTAAATGGAATCTGAAGAAATACCAACATTTTTAACACAACTTATTCCATGAATATTGAGTCTGATGGAGAATTTTTTTTGGATTTGAGGTGAAATGTTCAATAAATGAAAACAATGCTTTTACCTTAGTTTTGTTATTACATTTAATTTACCTCTTAAACATTTCAAATGTATCCCTTGCAGGTCTATTTTTAACTAATTTTGACTGATGTGTAGTTAACACTTCATTATCACGTACTCCAGAAGTATATTCTATTTAAAAATAAAGAGTATGGCCTCCTTAGGAATTAGGAACCAAAATATATCATACAGCAACTATATATCACAGTATTTGTCGGTGTATAATGCCACTTTTTCCCCTAAAAATATGGGGTGCGTCTTATATGTTGGAAAATATGGTAATTAAAGTAAAGAGCAAGGCAAGAAGGATGGAACATTACCGATAATACAACAAGTAAAACTGTAAATCACTAAATGCCTTCAATGATTAAAATGGTGGACTTATTAATGGGTGAATTTTTTTTGGACATTATTGGGTTAGGTTATTTATTTCCGTTGATGTTCTACTTTCCAACTCATCTGCAAACCTCAGAGCTCTTGGGTACCATACCAACAATCTTGCCAGCAATACATTTCTCCATAAGCCTGATTCCAAATGCTTTCTAATTAGACCAAATTGGCATTTGGTTCGTCTTGATTGGCCAAGAGTAGTTCTTTATTTCCAAACCAGGTTTCTAGGCATAATGAGGCCATATATGGAATCCCAATTTTTCCCGCCACATCTCAATGCTTTCAATTGCTAGCCAGTCGTAAAAGCCAACATAGTAGCATAACAAATTTGCCTATTTGAAACTAATGGCACAATCCAGGCTAAATCGAAGTTCAGTAACTACTGATTTTTCTTGCCATCCTAGCCTAATTTCATTCAAGCAACACAGCTTAATTCAATTTGATGCCTCTCCCTAAAGCTGATCTTGTTATATTCACAAGGGATTCATTAGAGCCCTGTAGTCTTAAAGCCAAAGGGGTCTTTGGCTCTTCCAATTTAGTCCCTTAATTAGAGCAATGATTTATGAATAGCTTCAATAATACACCTGATATTCTGGATATTTTACTAGACAACATAACGCAGACAGACCCTGTACACTAACTTATGATACTTCATTTTAAGCACAAACTTTCCAAGAGAGCTCCCTTCCATGACCAGTAAATCATGCCAGTTCCACTGCACTAACCACCCTGAAAAAAGGTCTTTTTGAAGTGATCCAGCATATGCTCTTACTATCAGCTAGTGACTTGGCCCCAGCCATGAGTTGTCACCAATGGTGGGAGGGGTAATGGTAAATGTAGCCATATGCAGTAGAGGTCGGTATGGATTAGCTTGCAGTAAATACTGTACTTCAGATATCCATTCTCCTTGTGACAAATGATGATGATAAATTCATGCAAATATATTGTTGCAATATGTTGTAATTTATGAACTGATTAATTTATACATGAAAAATTTAGCACCAAGCCTGTGCACTTCATTGAAAATCTCCAATTCAACATAATTTTCAATACAGGCTAATGACTCACCTCTTTCCAAATTCTAACGTAGATTTTGATTCTGACTCATTAAAGGAAGCTGGAGAACAGCAAATAATGATCGTGGTTCGAGCGTTTCCTCCTAGGGATTCTTGCAGAATTCGAGTCAATTTCGAGTCACGGTATGGAATGTGAGTTTTCTAGGGGTGAAAAAAAGAGATATCAATGAAATTGTTAGCCACACAATTTTAATTATACATTTAATTTATTAAGTTTAGGAAAAATCAAAACTCAGGAATTAAAATAAATGGTTTATACATCTACGAAAACTTATAGAGGATAAAAAATGATAATAACATGTCAATAGAAGTATTATCAACTAAAAAAATATATTAAACTACAAGCTTCACAGATATTAATGAATAATTTTAATGGCAGTGAAATAAACATGAACACAGTATCTTTGGAAACATAATGCTGCAGATAACACCTAAATACAGCACTGCTTTGTAGTAACTTGATAGGAATCAGAATTATCCCTGGGCATGAAAATATCATTTTCAACATATTAGACAACCAAGGTTAAGTATTAAGTCTTTTCAACACTTTGTGATCACCAGTTTATTATGTGACAGAATAAAACAAACCCTCAGATCCTCAAAAAACAATTGTATAATATCAATTCCCCATTCCACCTACCCTAGCATATTCCACCCAAACTTTAATGACCTGACTGACATTACCTCACCATCCACCCACTGTAGCTATTCCCATGCCAACCTCAACATGAAAGTTATAAAGCACTGGTGACAATGCACAACCATGCATTACTCCTCTGCCTATCTCTGTCCACACTAATTGTCCCTTTGGTACCCTTACTTGAGCTGACAAATTAATGTACAGGTTACTAATAAATCACCTATCCCTCTATACTATAATCCATGACATTTATATCACATTTGTCAACTCTACTGTGTCAAACACCTTAAAATTCAAAAAGGCATCCTGGTTAAATTTTGCATTACTTTCCATCAATCCTCATTGCACCATGAGTTCCCCTCACTTTTCTTAACCCAAACTGATTATGGCATAGATTAATGCGAGAACCACATATTGCGAAAATAAGTTGCCCGGATCAGGGTGATATAGGGATGGATCCAGGCAAATCATTTTTGCTCTGTGGAATTCTCACGTGTCCATACCAGTGAGTCAATCCATTAAAGCCTCTAATGTGGCATTTCCCACAGATTCTTTGAATTTGCCCAGGTACCTGCTTGCACTATTATGTAACCTTACATTGATTATTTTCATTAGCTACTTTGCTACATGTGAAATTAAACAAATTATACTAAGGTCCTCCCTGTCTGTGGCTTTACTCATTTTTATCTACATAATACCCTGCAAGGGGCACGGTAGTCCAGTGGTTGCAGAGCTACTAACCAGAGGAGCCAGCTGTGTACCATTTTTCAGGTCATCCAGGAAAATCACAAGTGGTACAGGGAAAGGAACTGGCCACCCTACCCTGATGTGTGCTGGGCTTAGTATTGGGTGAGCTCTACTATGACCTACTAAACTGACCATCGAGTTGATTACGGTGATTTTTTAAAACCCTGGGGTTTGTGGGAGTTTTGGGATCCAATTCCAAATTGACTACTTAAGATCTTCTCGCCAGATTCCTTTCTCATAAATTATGCCGTTTATGTCCAAAATTTCTCCTCCATTTTCCCCTCAACTCTATAGTAAATGTGCAGAAATATTAACCCTTTTACTGTCAGCGGCCCAATCAATCAGTCTTGCCAGAATCAGTAAGTGCCATGGGCCGATTTATCGGCTCACTTTGAGATATGCACCAAACGACACAATAAGAACTAGATAATAAACAATAGACAAAATAGAAAATAAGCCACAGAGATATTTTCAACATTGAGTTTTTACAAAATTCATTAAATAGGAATAGGTGCTTAAAATATTCTAAAATCAAGATTCTTTCACAAACTTCATGGAAATGGGCTTGGAGGTCTTTGAACAGTCGACCTTCAAGGGGCAATGGTCCTATTTATTGAAAAGATACAATTGACTAGTGATAAATGCAACATACAGGAAGCAATCCAACCTCTACACTACAACATTACATTAACTAAGACATGATGATAGAGATAGACTATCAAATTGATAATCAAGAATATGAATTTCCCTTGCGCAAATTACGACCACAGCACAAAGAGTGGAAAAATACTAAGTGCATCCATCCCCCCCTTTACAAACCACTTTCCCCTTACTTTTGATCTATGGCTGGTGTCCTAACACCCCCTGCCATGTATTCGTAAGGTGGCTTTGGCATAATAAATAGGTCTTGTTCACTTTCCAGTCTCACTATCAACTATTCCTGGAACAAATCAATTCTCGTCCACATCATATTCCCTGTCTATGCCTATGCTGTCCGAGATGGTAGAGGCCAAAACTTTATGGAGCTCCAATTTAATATATCAAATAATGACTTAAAAAACTTTGAGAGCCATCTTTACCAGCATGAGGAAGAAAGAACCAATCACCAATGATCACTTTTTCCCCTTCCACTCCCCCTCCTAGACATCCCACTGTTACTCCCAAACACACCTAAGAGAACTCCACAATGTGACCAGCGGACTACCTTCTCCCTTTTTTACTCCTCCTGCAACTCATTAACTCACCTTCACACTCTACCATCCCTAATTCCTTCCACTGATAGCTTTCCAACCACCCCACCTCTCTTGATATTTTCCTGCATCCCCCTTTTTGATTTGTACTACATAACACATGCATGTACCGGACTCCTTGTACTTTCCTGAAGATTCTACATCGTAGTGTAACTAGTTGAAGAAATAAATTTACCAAGAGGACCAAAAAGTTTTGTAAGTGATTATCTGATATGTCAAATCCAGCTGTCTTAATCCCTTTACCACAAAGTTCTTCTTTACATTCTAGTCTTTTACCCAGAATCTCTTCCGACTCTGTTAATACATTGTAGTCCGGTACCCCTTAAATCCAACTAACCCTTGGGGCCCTTTTTGTGTTTCTGCTGGTACGATTAAGTATTGAATAAAATTTTATGTTTTCTCATCTACATCGAAAATGTTCCTGGTGGGTCCATATAATGTGCACACCTAGTGGGAGAAAGATAAATGTTTTGTCTCTTGTGTGCTCTCCTGAAGTTGTTACTCTCACACAATTTCTTGCGACTTTGTACAGGAATTTCTTATACGCTTTTTTCCATTGAGCTCTTTGTAAACCCAAAAAGAATAGAGCACAGTTCAACAATACAAAGTTTTCTTTGACCATTTTGTGGGCTTTCTCACTATTGAGCAATACGACAGATACTAGTCTGTACGGTCTACTCCCTTCATATACGTATTATATACCAAGATGAAAATAGGCTTCTTTATTCTCTATCTAGTTTTTTCAGTTCCTCTTCTCGGATCATACCAAATTTGGAGAATGAATGGTAGAGATCATGTGAACCTCACGTGCGTGGAGTAGAACATTTTACATTCAGAATGCACCTCTGTTTACTCTGATCATGCAACAAACCCTCGATCTGTTTTGATGAAGTTATTCAGCAATACTTACAATATTATAATAATTATCCATAAAAATTTGGTGCCAAAAACCTGTATTGGAGCCTAGAACTGACACAATTGTTCCTTCCAACTTAATACCCATCCCGGTATAAATTTTCAAATTTTTCCAGGGACTGCTTCACACATCATACGGACTAATAGGCTGTATTTATCTTTCTCCTACTAGGTGTGCACATTATATGGATCCACCAGGAACATATTCGATGTAGATGAGAAAACATAAAATAGAGAAAGTAGTTGTTGCTAGCACCACAAAGACCTTGGAGGGTGTGTGCTGCTAAAAAGAAGATAAGTGAAACAAGGTATATTTGTGGATTCTGTTGTGTTCCACTCCTAAGGGTCCATGTTTTGAGAAATATCATGCAATAGTTGATCACTCAAGTGCCTAATCTGTAAACTGTTAAAGTTTCACAAATATCCAGTAGTTCAAAAGTTGTCTTGACAGGGTTGCATGTCGGAAGAGATAGTCGCCCTCGCCACAGTATCATACCCTCATCAAGTGACAGTTCCTTCCCTGATTTGCACAAATTACAAATTTCAATGAAAAATAATAAAAAATTGGTTAAACCTTGAATATCCTCCCAGCATTTTCAGGGGCATCTTCATTGTGTGACAAATGCCATGCCTGACAATTTGCCGGAAACTGTTTCTACTCATCACCTTCAAACAAATAATTTCTGTAAGAGGATCCAGTGTACAGTAAATTGATTACTCTCGTCTTTATGCACTTGCCTCATAAGGAGAACCTACTCTAAAAATTTCATTTCATTTCACTGATGGTTGTATCCTGCTAATTCAAACTTTTAGCCTTGCATTTACGGGAATTTAGCACATAATATCTATTAGATGCCACTATCATTGCAAGGAGGCCATCAGAAATGAACCAACTAAATCATTCACATTTTCAGGATCTTGAGGAATTTTCACACCTGGTGTACCAGCAATTATTTCTAAAGCAGAAAAAATGTCATTTTCTGACTACGATACAACATTTGTTACATCATTGAACACTTCATTGTTGCTGGAATACTGCAAGGGTAAAAAATATAGTTCTATTTGTAACAGTATTTTTTTGTCACTGTCACTTATAATTACAGAATCACCTTTGTTAGATGCACAACTATCTATACAGCTTGGTACATCAGGCAAACTCTAAGCAAAAACTTAGTGTCAAATTTTGAATTCACTACACCCCCTCCTTTTCTCAGCTGCCATGATTTCTAAATGGGCAGCAATAGAGGTTAGAGATTAAATAAATCACCCAACACAGAGAAAACTGTCACAGAAAAAAAGTATGTGGACCTACAATACTGCATACAATCACAAATAACCTCCATATAGTTCAAAGTAACTCCCCTGAAGGCAGCAAAGAAAAAGACTACTCAAACATGTATTAACATGTGCTTGACCACCTAGCGTTGGTGACTAAAACATGTCAAGTATGTTAGTGGACCAAAATGTGTTAATAACTTTCCTTTCTTGACTAATATGGCCGGTATTGCTTTTCCTTACTACCTCCTGATAATTCTCTTACCTTTTTAAATAACGTTTTTACAATTCTTTGTCACATCAAGTTGCAGGTGCACAAATTCTTTCAGGTTTTTGTCATCTGTTGTGCCTGGATTTTTTAAAAGGTGGACAGGAGATATGCTAGTCAAAGTCATGGAACATTGCCACAGTTCAAACTTCTGAAGAGCTGAGAAGTTATTTTGTCATTTACCACCCTAAAATAAATGTACACCCCATTGAAATGAATAGGGTGCGGTAGCCCAGTGGGTAGAGCATTGAGCTACTAACTGGAGGGGCTGGGTTTGATTCCGGGTGACGTGGCACCCTCAGCTTCACCCAAGGTGTGTATCACTTTTCGGGCACCAGCTTATTCTGGGAAATCACAGGTGGCACAGGGAAAGGAACTGGTTCCCTTACCCCGATATGTGAATTTCACATGCAGTTGGGCTTAGTACAGGTTGAGCTCTACCGTCATCTACCAAACCAACCTTATCCTCTGAGGAGTGAGTAAAGGAAATTATCAAATGATTATGCCCTTTAAACACTTGCTTTGTAGACTGGATACTATTTCTCCCCTTTCTTGACTAAGTGTTAAAAAAAACAAATTCTCCTACAATTAGTACGTTCTGACAGTTTACACTTTTTCCAGGGTCCCTAGAAAAGTGCGAAGAGGTTCTGCCCAGGGATGTAGTCCCAGGGAATGTCCATTTTCCACAATCCTAGTTTTTATTATTCCATAAACTTATATATTTGTAATTCTCTTTTCAGACACGTTTAGGCATATTTGTGTTCAGATCTAATAATAACATAGATATTACAAAAATTCTTATTTACTCAAGAGTATAAATAATTTACTTAATTTCATGTGAGCTATTACACTTCAATCAAATTTCATTTAAATAATTTTATTTTTTAGTTCTCAATGAAAATTAAAAGGTACACACTTGCATTAATAAAATTGCATAAACTTTTGATCTTCAATACCACAGCTGTAATTTTGAAATGGTTTTCAAATAATAGAAACATGAACTTACATTTCCATCAGCCAATGCTGAAATTACATTTCCAAGAGCAGAAAGTGACTTGTTGATGTTTTTCGCTTCATCAAGAACAGTTCCCTCTGCACCAGTCTTGCTAACCTGTTAAATATAAAAATAATGATTCACTACCAATATTGTACTAAATGAATCCACTAACTAAGAGTAAAATTTAGGAGGCAAACAATATAGTGGTTTCCACCATATCAGGCCTGAATTTGTGAACTTTATCAAGAGTGGTTTACTTAGGCAATGACAATTTATAAACACGCTCTTCAACCAAAAGGGATGCAATATGATCAATTTCAATTGACCATAAAATTGATAACAATTTGTTTGCACAATAATTAATAATATAACATCACCTTTTCACTTCCAGCCAAGTCTACAAGGTATAATTTTCCAGACAACTTTTTCTCATTCTCCAGGTTCTCCTGCTTCACATTTATAAGAAACACACTGTGGCTCCGAGAACTGTGTTCATTCATATCTGAAAATACAATGCAATTAATCTCACTGATACATTCAAGTCACACATACCACAGCTTCTGAACAATACCTCATTACTTACTAGTAACAGCTATGTGACGATTTGCCTTTCCTTCCTCAATAACTTCAAAAACATCTTCTGGGCTGGAGACAAACCTTTCCGTCGCGCCTTTGACAAATGGAACTCTGTTCTTGTCTTCATGCACACTAAGGTTGACTTTTGATACTAGAATGAATTCGTGTAAATTCGATACAAAAATTAATTCCAACAGGAACTAAATTCAGTGGTAGCTATCTCCTGAGGAAATACACAATTAAATACTGCCAATATATGTAAACAGCCACAGAAAACACGAAAACCCACTTACTATCTAAAAGATCTCTAATCTTGTCCATATATATTTCAAAGTACGACACTTTAATGTGAAACTCGAGATTTTCTTCCATTGCATATATATGGTTGAAAATATCGTTGACAATACGAGGAATGATTCCCTGCTTTGCAGGATCACCAATGACACCTTCCATAGTATGTGTCTTTCCGGAGGATGTTTGCCCATAAGCAAATATGGTGCCATTGTAACCACAGAGAACATCTGTAACGAAATATTTTTATAGGAAAGAATAGCATCATATCGATTGGGGGATTTGAAAGTACAGCTACTATGTATTAAACCCACCTGAAACAATAGACTTGGCAGCTTCATTGTATACTTTCTCCTGTGTCGCATTTGGTTTGAAAACTTTGTCGAATAAATAAACTTTTCCCTAGAAAAATGGAATGCATACATCAATTTGCAATAAGATTAGACAATGCAATAAGTTTTCAATAATCTCATTAACCAAAATATGAGATTTTTACTAGACGAAAAAATAAACCAGTAACTATATAGTAAAAATAATTTTACAACATCCGAAACCAATAACGAAGTCCTTGTGACGTTAAAATAACCGAAATTTATCTCACGCAATGAGATGGAAGTAAGTTGTCAATGAAAACTGGTACTCACCCCGATTGAAATGCAGTTGTCATCTGATCCCGATGGAAACTTCACCACAAATTTGGACCCTGCCTTTTCTTCAGAATCATTCAGCGGTCTAAAACGACACACCACTCTAATACTGTCTTCAGCAGGAACTTCCCTCTCTCCAGACATTGTGCTCCTTTTAATATAATACCTTAGAACCTAAAATTGCTATTTGGTAAGATGGAACTTAAAACCGTGCATATATAACACCTACTCCGGTCTTCAAAATGCAGGATACAAACTGACAACTTAAAGCAAGATGGCTTCCATTATCAATACACCGCAACCTATTTGCATCTGATGACCACAAGACAACACACTAATATCGAACAAAGCACCCTGCATGGAACCGTGAAAAACCAATCTCACAAGTCCTAATCCCCGTTCAAATTAAACTGGGACTAATGAGACAGCAACGGCCGAAGGATGCTATGGATGTAGTCTCTACATACTACCGCAATCTGCCATTTTCCAACCGTGTGGCACGATGGGTATAAAACATGACGTCATGAAAAGTCGCATGCAGCCATGCGCAGCTCCTATTGATCTGCTACCTCTGCTACTGAAGACCAGCTGGGGCGTTGGTGTCTTGGGCATAACGGACCTAACTCACTTGGACGATTGTGAGGCAACGTCATTCAACATTTTTAAGCGCTGATTAATAAAATTGTACGTTTAGTTATTATAAGAACTTTTGACACTATCTTTCCAATTAACTATTGAACTAAATACGTCTGCTTTTGAATTGTTCCTAATCAGAGTTCGTATTTTTCATTTTGGAGGGGCCTCCGAAGAACTAGTATCAGACATGGTTTCGATCCTTAAATAAATTCCGACCATTTGCCGATTTATTAAATATCCATTGTTCCTCACTAACTAGCCACGCCCAGGGTTTTAAAGAAGACTGGAATGAAATCTATGAGGATGATAAGAACTGCGTCAGCTTTTTCCTCGTGTAGCTAGGATTTTTTAAAGCATTAACTGAGGGCTGCTGAGGGCTCAGATATTTGAGTTTTCCTGAGTGATTGATAAGCGATGGCCATTTTTCCACGGCTCTTCTCCCCATATGAAATTACCATTCATTAATTATACTGTTCGGCCATTTTTATGATAATATTATTGTCACGAGGCGAAGTTAACTTAGGGAATTAATTAATTTTAACAAAAATTTCGACTTTTTATTGATGGATGTAAGTTAAGAATGAGAATATGTGAGTTAAAAACTGAAGAATAATAAATTCTGAAGATCAAACAAAAACGATTTTAATTCGTAAAAGGGAAATATTGAACTGGTGGGAGGGGACTGTTGAAGTAGTCGACGACTAACTCGAGTGGTACGATCATTAATTTTACTTTGGTTATTATTTCATACGTACGGGTGGCCCATAAAAGCATAACATGAACCAGCCTTAAAATGTATAGGTTATAATTATGACGATCACAACTATGGTGCGAGACATTGTATGTTAGGTGCATAATGAAGATATATGAATTACTTATGGATATTGGTATGCTAGGAGCGATATTTAGCAGATATTTTCCAACTCGCGAGTCCTTGCTTGCAGTTTGGTAGAGAAATGAGGGAGAGATTCTCGAAAAGGGAGAAGCAATGTCAGCATGTCCCTGCAGTCAGTTTAAACTTGTTTAAAATAGTATAAATTAGGGACAAACAGTAGCCAAGTCTCTGATTGTGAACCATTTCATAATGGTTACACCTGTCACCGCACACAACCAAAACCAATTATCTAATTGTTGTCCATATGCTGAAATTGGGTTGAAACCAATTCTGATATGAAGAGAAATCATTGCACTTGTTTACATATTTAGAAAAGTTTCTCTTCTTGTTTTGAGCATTTTCTTCATATTCAGCAAAATCTGAACTTTTTCATTCTGTGCGTTGGAGCATGGCATATAGGTGTCTCACATGAGCAAGCGTATTATAAGTAACCAGAGCATATGAAGTGTTTCCAGATTTTGGTGCGCTAGACTATTGTCACTGAGAGGAACTATTTACCATGTATCTCACAGTGTGATATTAACCTGAAGATTTCTCAGGATATTGATGTACTAGGAGTGATATTTAGCAGATATGTGCCAACTTGCAAGTCCTTGCTTCCAGTTTGATAGGGAAATGAGGGAGGGATTCCCAGTAAGGGAGAAGCAATTGTCAAAAGCTTGGCCATGGATGGCAGTATGTGAGGGATAGGAAGAGTGGAGAGCATAAATAATCATTGCTTCTCAGCTATATGTGCTTCCCTCTCCACCCTTTACCCAAAATTCTCTCTTTTATCATTGTCTTCAAAAATACATAGCCACTCAGTACGTCCTACATCCACTTTTCCTGTGTCCTCTGGATTTCTCCAGAGAGCCTTCTCTCCCCCCTACCACATGGAAAACCTCTTTGGTTGTTTTCCTTTATGTCCATTTAATTTTTTCCATCCTTCTCCATACCCAGATTTCAAAAACCTCCAACCTATATGCTTGTCATCTTGCCTCAATAACCTGCAAATCCTTCAAAACCATGCTCCAGATCAAAGTTTTCACTAATCTTTTCAGTTCCTTATCTAGTTTTTATTTATTTAACACTAATCTGAAAACAGCCAAATTGTTAGCCTTTTACATCAGATTATAAACATAACGGGGACAATTGCAAACACCCATGCCCTAGGTGGTAGATGAATACCCACCTAGGAAGGGAACCTTAGGGTTGATAGGCGATGATGTTAGCCCGCCACCACTGGGGCCCCGACTACTGCCTCTAGCACTTCTCAAACCTTTCTTACCATTTCCTCAGTGCATATGATGAAAACCATAGGTGATAAAAGACCTTGTTTTAACTCCTACTACAGCCCACCATATATCCTCCTCCTACCACCAGATTTAATGAAAAAGGGACTTCAGTATATTCGTACGGCATCTATACAAACTTATAGGAAAATTTCAAGTGGCCAAAATTTCAGAAAAAAATGTCGCAGGTCAAATCGCTAATAGACAATGGGAGCAGTTAAAGGGCTTATGATCCTGAGTGTCTTATGTAGAACTTTTCTGCTTGCGAAATGGAAATGATTGTCCAATAGTGCTCACATATTGTTGCTTTTTTCCTTTTTTTGGGATAGACACTGATCTAAAAAAGACTTCTGGCAGCATTGCATCCTCACAAATTCCACAGAAAACCTCATAAAATCTCCCTTTCCATGTTTCCCTTTTCAAACATAATGAGGCACTAACGGCTGGTGGAATTTAAAGGGCCCATTAGAAATTGTGCTGTTATTACACATATTGTTTCCAGGCATGTGGCCATCTTTGTTTTTGCTATCCTTTACTTGGGAAGATGGACTGTAGGTAAATAGTACATGTGCATATAGAAATGAACACATGCCATTGTTTGCATACATATATTCAGAGTTTTATTTGAAGATTATTCACATAACTAAATTAGTGTTTTAAGAGTCTTCCTTTCACCATCCATGTTCCTTCTAATATTCTGCCTTGTGTTATAAGTGGTTTACATTGAGAAATAAATTGGTAGGGATACAATGTTTATAATGAGATATAGGTAAATAAGCAACATTTTCAGAAGTAACTTTTCACTTATAAGTGTATAATTTTTCAAGGTGTTAATGGTAAACCAAGGGGGTGGTAGTCCAGTGGTTCAAGCGCTGATCTACTAATCAGAGGGCTTGGGTTCTATTCCGGGGATACTTCTTGGCACCCTCAGCTGCACCCGAGCTGTGTTCTATTTTTCAGGAACCAGGTCATCCTGGGAAATCACGGGTGGTACAGGGAAAGTAAATGGTCCCCAACCCTGATGTATTAATTTCACATGCTGTTGGGCTTAGTAGTGAGTGAGCTCTACCCTCCCTTACCATACCAACCTTCGAGTTGATTAATGTGATTTGAATTGTAGACCCATTTACAAATGTAAAGAAATGAATGCAATTAATCCTGAAACAGTTATGCAGAAACCTGTCAAAAACATTATATAACATGTAAAAAATATAGAATACACTTTGATGGATTTCTTCTGTCTCAAAGTTTACATATTGAAACCGAGCGCAAATAAGTTTTTTCTCTGTGAATGTATTTTCATGTGAACATCTAGTTACCCTAGTAGCAGAGAAAGTTTTCATAATGTTACATGTACATCTCAAAGGGATGGGTTGAACGTTCATGCAACATTGCCATAGGTGTACACAATCTTGCTGGCACGTACAAATGACATACGAAGTTCCCACCAAACAACGTCACAATGTTGCATTGTAATATACAAAAATGTTTTTCCTCTTGCAGGGTATTGGTATGCACACAATGAAATGAGACCTCTTTTGAACTAATTTCAATATTTTGAAGGGCGGATTACGGGATTTCTCCATGTTGGAATCTCCTGAAGACGGATGTTTCACCTGCTATTATGACGTTACCTTCAGGGCAGGTCGAAAATGACTTCGTTAATTTAATCCTGCCTGAGGACGGTCGTAGAGCTTATATTGTCTAAAATTAGGCACATTACTACAAGTAAATATAGTGGGCCAATATATTGGCCTGTGGCAGTTTTCGCATAGCCATTGAGGATTGATATATCGGCTCGCAGGCATTAAAAGGGTTAATTTACAAAAAACTTTTTTGTGGCATGTTTTAGAAATAAAGGCAACTGCAAGCGATGCTGTTTTCCATTGTAGGTGTAAATTGTTAAATAAATTAAATGGGAAGTTTCCAAGGGTGAAGTGGTAAGAATGAGTCTCTGTTGTTTGAAATTTCACCGGCTTAATTAATCCAATTAATACACCATTTACAAATAAACAATAGACATTTAATTGAGCATAACAGTGCATGTCATCACTTTGCTGTACTTTCGCACTC
>LYUA01001304.1:13910-24066 GCA_002093875.1 Calopteryx splendens | reverse complement strand
CCATATGCTATCTTTCCCTACATTACTGCTGAAAGTTGGTGAGCAGTTCCTTAAATAAGTCTTAACTGCTATAGAAACTCTGCCACCGACCTTGTTAGGCCTGCGCCGTATGTATACCTTATAATCTGGAATAAATACTTAACTATCCTTGATTTCATTTGTAAACCAGTTTTCCGTTCCCGAAATAACATATCGGCGATTTGAAAAGCGTGCTCAATTCCAGCTCGATAATTTTTTATACAGGGGCAACGAACTACCACTGATATGGGAAGATATTTTTCTTTTTGTGAGAATATTTACTATACATTAAGTCTTTCTTTTCATTCCGGCACCCAACACGCATCGAATACGTCGGAACTCAAAGCGTAAGTCCCTTGCGGAACCGAAAATCTGTTCTGATAATACGTGGAGGAAGATGTTTTTCTGGTGTGGGTAGTGACGGGTTGGGGGGAGGCTAGGGCTAAGAAAGGGAAGTAGGAAGGAAATTCACTTCAACACGTTCTCCTTTTTGCTGGCAATTTTGCATCTAATTGTTCTGAAAATCCATGTGGGTCTGCGTAGCCTTAGCAATCGCTGGGAATCTTTCACTTTGCCCTAGAAGCACACTGTTGTTCCCGGTCTTTCTCCTCTTTAAGCTAGACCGATGTATCATCCAAGGCAGTAAACTTATTCAAGATAACTTTTGGACCGTCTCCGACAAATATGGTATGCTACAACACATTGCGTGGCCCTTCCTCAAGTCTTCTATCCCTTGTTTGCCCAATATTATTTCATTCTCTGGTTCTTCTTTCTCTCTATCAGGGCTTTCGGGATCCCATTCAATATTTCTCAGTATCACATTCACCTATTTTTCCCTCATTCCTCGAATTTCACCCAGCGCCTTACCCCCTTCTCCCACCAAGTTTGAAACTCGATTCTATCTATCTATCTAGCCTATCTATCATCTACTTCCTACATTTTCTTCCAAAAGCGTCTAATCGTTGATCTTTTATGCCAGTTCAAAACATTGTCATTTCCTCCCTAGTGAAAACTGTGATTTTTATCAATGTGTTTTTTTCCTTTTTTTCCCGTGTCCTCCTCCTGCGAAGTGGTCAGCCCGAAAAGATTCTTCAACTACGAGGGGGAACTCCACAACATCACCTTGGAGGTTTCGAGTCGTGGCGCGCAGCGTCTCACGTCGGAGATCTTCAAGATATTCCTCGAAGTGAGTTTTGATTTTTTTACTTCGAAAACTTCTCGGTCTCTCTGGAAACTGGCACGAAACTAGGACGCCGATAGTGGTGGGATCTGGGATCCCAGCAAGTTTCTTGGCGATCGTGCAAGAAATCAAAGTTGAATCTTCCCCATTGTGATATTCCTATTCCATTTCAACATTAAATGCTGAAATTTAACATTCGCTGTTGGAATTTAAATGTTTACCACTAGTTTAGTATACTGCTGAAATTTATATGGTTCACTCTGGACCACTGACGGTGAATTCAAAAGCATTTCAGGAGGAAATTCAAATTTTGTTGACAGTAAATTCAGTAGTGCCCAATTCACTGTAAAACTTGAAAGTTTCTCTTGGACACTTTTTGCTGAGTATCACTGGATGTTTAATTACGTCATAGGTTCCTACATACAAGGCAAAATCCGAGCTTTGGGGGACAATGAACTTCGGAGATCTACCTTAGACGAGTAGGCACCCTTGTGCCAGACAAATGAAACTTGTCTTAATAATGACATGTAAAATTAACCCCACTGGA
The DNA here is from genome assembly GCA_002093875.1 of Calopteryx splendens. NCBI lineage: Eukaryota > Metazoa > Arthropoda > Insecta > Odonata > Calopterygidae > Calopteryx > Calopteryx splendens. The sequence goes on along the minus strand of LYUA01001304.1, from coordinate 22,321 downwards.
TTCTTCGCTTTTCAGGAAGTATTAGGTTACTCTGATGTCTCACTAGTCAAGGAGAAGAGCCACTTCAACGCCGAAAAGGCCTTCTACCGCCTCGCAGGCCCCATGGGCGACGAGGACGAAGAGAGAATCGTGTAAGTACTCTAATCTACCCCCCGCCATCACATCCCATTGGAAAAGGACAGAACACTTGAATCGTCCCAATTTGGGATTATGTGCTCTTGAAAGGGATGGCAGGGTCGTGCTTTTTCGATCACAAGTTTTGGGATTCCCTTAAATTTTGTTTCGTTGCAGTTGCAAGTTGTTTCTGAGGGAAGAACGGGTACATATTATGGCATATCATTGGTGGATGGGGAAAGACTTCCTCTTCTTTTTTATAAACGGGGTGGTCAAATCTGTTGGCATAATGTGGGGCTCTAACAATTCCCTTTTTGGTGCGCGAAACTGACTAAGCAGGGGTTATTGGTACTTCAATATCAGCACCTAGCGTACGAGTCCAAATTACTGATACTTAGTGCAATAATCCTAAATGGTTGTAACTAGATACTGCTGGTGCATTGGGCAAGAAACCTAGGCATTTCTTGGTACGGGTACCACCGACCCCTGAGCCGATGTAAGTGAAAGAATAGGTACTGCTGAGGTGAACGGACTTATAGTCACGCGTGAACACTGAAAGTCAACCAATCGGAGTCAACGCCTCTTCGCCTAATTGCCATCATCGGCCTCATTGAACGTTGCCACCTGATGACCGAAATGCTAGTGCATAGTATTTACTTTACCTTTACTTACTTTGGCTTAAGAATTACTTCGACTAATATCACCCCACTAGCTGTCCTCTCGTTACATTTCTCAAAAATTAAACGGATTTTCTATGAATTTTAGCTATCTTTAAACACCACTTTCTCCGATGGATCCCGAATTTCAAATGTATCCTAATCAGTGCGAAATGACAACTTTTCTTTTCACCAGTCAGGAATATTGAGGAATAACTATTTCTGCTTAAGATTTTTTTTCATTTTCAATTTTCATTTCAATCACTGTGACTTTTAAAATTTTATGACAAAAACGCAAATGCTACTGTCAATTCATTCGTTCCCCTACATTCAAAACGCGCGCTTTCGACGTCGAGACGTCATCATCAGGTGTACAGCTTCACAGTGGGTACGTGATGGATGCATATTACCCTCTTTTGTGTCATTAATTTTACACCACACTGTTCGCCACCTAACTATCACGCCATGCACGGTTGAATTCATTCACGTGACGTCACCTAACTTCCCAAGTGCCAAAAGCCTCCTGCTCGTTTCGATGGCTCGCTCGCCCATGTTGTCGCGACTGCTGATTATCCCCCGCTGTTCTTCCCGTTTACCTCTATTCCCGGAATGATTGTTTATATATTTTCGATGTGACTTTGGTTTCCAGGGTCCCTCATACGACGGTCAACCTGGAGGTTTGGGTGTCTCCGAACGTCGACGCGAGCTCCTGGTCGGCGACGGGCAGCGTCGAGGAGGCGGGTGTCATCGGACCACCAGGGAGGTGGGTGTTCGCCGCATTCATGCCCCCAAAGAAATCCGCTCGCTCTTTTCGGCGTGCTCCCAGATGTAAAATAATTCTCCGCGAGCTGTGATCCGGACATTGGGGAAATTCTCCCCGATCACAGTTAATTGGGTTGGCACAGGGTTGTCGGACCCTAATCTTTCATTTTTACGCTCTTGTTATGTTACTTGATATTAGTGATATGTCGTACAATTGGCGTATTGCAAATATGTGGCCTCTCAAAAGTTTATTTTCAAATATGAAACTCACTGCTACTACTTTTGCCCCAAGAAAGCGTTAAAATTTATGAAATCCAACCAATTTTGGCTGGTCGGAAAAAGATTTTTATACAACCTGGACGAATAGGCGATAATCATTTCCCCATACTTGATATCCCTTAACTGAAACCATGTGAAGAATTGAATCCATTTTTTTCCAGTAACGATGCTTCTCATTAAAGGGAGAGTGGTGGTCATGTGTCCTTTTGATATCGCTTGGTTATCTCCGCCGAGGGTCAAATCCCCATTGACCCCACGGGTCACCTCCGCTCGGGAGGCCTGGCAAAGTCATCTTGATCATTTGCGCGTCTATTTTTCTAATGAGTGGTTAATCTCTTTCCAACGCCGAAGTTCATTGTATATGTGGAATGCTGAATTCTTTACGACCCGTGAAAGTACGCTACGGATATATTTATCGAGAGTTAATAATACTGCCAGTCGATAAATCCAATCCTGAACTCGAAAAAAAATGGCCAAATTTTTTCCTTGCACTCAAGTGGTTTGGGCTTCGGCTTGTGTTTTTGTAAAAGATGGAGGCAACTCCAAGAGGTACCATGCATATGCGGACCATGCATATGGTAACCATGCATTTAATAGCCAAGAAAAATATTCGCGTAATCCAGAAGGATGTTTTGGTGCGATCTCCTGTCGGTAATCCTGGTTGGGCGACCTCCTCAATTTCCAATATCGTTAGAGTAGACTGAAATCACTGGCCACAACACCTGACACTTACTGAGCCCTTCATCCCAGTTAAAATGTCTTAAATACTCCAGTCGGAACGACTACTTTTGTCGACCATCTTAATTGTTGTCCTGAAAGCATACTGACTATTCGTCGCATGAGGATAGAATATCGACAGATACGTAGATGAATTATTTAATATCATTTCTCGTTTTTTTCGGCAATATGTTGTTCCTGCAAATAAATTTGCTACAGTAACAGAGCGATGGCGGCTTTGTCTGTTTCTCCTCTCCTTCTGTTTGTTACAGGCTGTCAATTTTCGCGTCAAATTTCTCTTTATGTTGATTTTCCAGGTTTGGCTGGTTCGTTCCAAAGCCGCTCACAAGCCATTTCAACGGATCTCTTCACTGGAGTTTGTTCAAGAACCCCCACCTCGCCTCAACGTTCAATATTCCTCAGGTGCACTTCCTGGAGCACGTGATGCCCTACCTCAAGAACCCCGAAACAAAAAGGTAAGCGCCCCAGACGGGAGGAAACTTAAAAGTATTGCAACGGCTGAATTTACACGTCTCACAATGTGATAAATGATTCCGTGGCAAAACACAACGTAATTACTGTACAAACCCAGAGATTGGTACCACCGGTACCGAGAAATACCTAGGGTTCTTCCCGTAGTTACCAGTACACATTGGATTATTACCCTGTGTACCGGTAGGTACCTGGTTTTCTAACCATAGGTACCAACCGGATCGGATCAAACACTCATCAACTCTTGCGAACAAAGTTACTTAATCACGTTTTGAATAATGATATGCAGAGAAATTGGTTATCCTGTTAAATAATGTGTGCCTCATCAAATATCCGACTCAGAATTTTGATCGTTAATGATAATAGTTTTTGTTAATTCATGGATATCTCCTCCAGAATCACTCCTAAATCCCTAATAATAATTACTTTTTTCACATTAGAACCATTCAATGTATTCGGGTAAATAATCTTTGACTTCTATTCAGGCGAAAAAATCACCTTACACGTGGGAATATTAGGATAGAGGTTCGAGGTAGATGCCATCGTTCGCACCTCAGGTGAAAGCTAAAAATAATTGCAATTTTGAATATCACTAGCGTCTTGAGGATTATCAATTTGCTTAATTTTATAATCATCCACATTTAAAGACACAGAGGAGAAAGATAATTCAGCAAATAGTTGATGCAAAGGTCAAATAATAATAGCTGCAAAAGAGGTAATGGCATTGTTTTACTTACGTTGTTTTGTGTCTTTTCGTTGCAGATTTTACTGTGAAGAAGACTTCTGTTCCCTCGGCCTGTTTGTCCCTATGCAGTGCAAGAGAGTGCCGTGCGCTGTACTTCTGGCGGACGACCCAGGTAGGCAACGGAATAATTCATATTTTTTTCGCCGGTTTAATTCCCAAATATATGACTTTCAGTGATTACATAGAAATGAAGAGATCTCAATGGAGGGGAAAACGATTGAAAATCGATGCGCGGAGAGAATTTACAATCCTAAACGCCTCGCGTTGTGTCGCGATCTTTGACGCTTTGAAGCTCGAATTTGTCGATGTGACGTCGCTAAGTCGATGCCGCGACTGCCCTTTTCTGCAATGCCCTGCTTATTATTTCGCACCACGGTGTTCAAGTACGATCTTTGCTCACGATGATCCAACATCGGTTTCTCAATCGCCCCCCCCCCACCCCCGTGCCAATNNTCTCAATCGCCCCCCCCCCCACCCCCGTGCCAATTAGGGATGAATAATATTGAAAAAATGTCAGTTAATCGAAATTAGATATTTAAAAAATAATATTTTGTTTCCGATTGGTATAACTTTAAAAAAAATCCGTTTCTACGCTCCACCGAAAATGTATATTCGTTAATTATTTAACGATTTTACTGTATTTGTTCAGCAAGTTCTTTCATATAGTTGGATTTCTTGAAGCACTTATTTTTTTTAATTATTTGTGGGATGTTTTACATAATTTTAGCCTACATTTAAGTTTAAAGTTGGTGCACCATTTTTATTTTCTTCATACATTAGTATGCACTGGGAAAAGTATTGGATTCAGTGTAAAGATTAATGGGATAACTATTCTTTTTCCGAAAAATTCATTGTTAACATTTCTTCCGTAACGAGCTTTTTAATAACACACACAATAGTACGAGAATACTCGTCATAATTCGCCTGCGTGTATTAGAGAAAAAGGGCCCAACAGAGCATTTATTTTGTAGTTCCAAAGTTCGCAAAAAGGGCCATGGTTATGGTAATTGTATATACACCATTCGCTAGCAACATTGTATTTTCCTCGACTATATATGTACTTAATAATAGTGACAGTTGCAGCTCCTACATTCCTAGATCGTGGCGCAGTTACCCGCAGAGAAGGGGGGTCGTCGCAAGTTTCTCCTGTAAAAATATCATCAAATGAAAAAATATCGGCTGTCGGTTGGGGAAATTTCAGTATCGAGATGCACCGATGGGTATGTGTCGCCTGAGTGCCAATAATCCCTCCGTTTCAGACTACACGTCCTTCGTGGTGGACCAGATCAACGAGCTGGGGCTGTTGGTGAGGGTGGCGTGGGTGGGACCACGACTCAAGGAGCTCGTGGAGACGCTCACCGACCTCTACGTCGGCGGCGGAGGCAACGGGGGCGCGTCCACCTCCTCGTCTCCCCCCTACATCCACGGCCCGCGGTCCATCGTGGTGCTGACGTGGCGGCCTGGGGACATAGTGCACGACCTGTCGGAGGATGAGGAGACCCCCGAATCGTCCATCGGCCACAGGTAAGCGGAAGGAAGGGCAACAACGCGGGGGGGGGNGGGGGGGGGGGGGTCTGTACCTGGCCCTGTGGATGATGACATGGACGATGTTTTCTCTCCGCAAGGGTGTCGATGGATGGTGAGGTGGTGTCCTCTACGATGGTGGGAGGCGGGAGGGCGAACCAGACGCTGTGGCCCGACGAAATGTACGCGGAGGTGGGGGCGAACGGCATAGACGTGGTGGGTGCCAACAAGAGCGCCGCGGCGCCCGCAGCCGCCAAGAAAGCCTCCGTGAAGAGACGCGGGTACGAGGCCGTCTCCTTCCCATCCTGCGAGACCTTCAAGACGCTCATGTCCACCAACTGCAAGTACGAGATGCACCGGCTGGTCAAGGTGGTGTGGAGCAGCCTAAAGCAGGGCGCCAGGGCTGCGTATGAGGTGAGGGGGCCTCGTTAACGCTGCATGCATCATCGTATTGTTCCCCTTGGGTGTCACCCTAATGCTAGAAGTTTCTAAGTCGTTTATTTGCTGGTGGTAGATAATGCTGTAATCTCTTTCGTTTCAGGCCATTCATCGCGTTAGGTTCACAAACAGAGAATACAGAGACCTGTTGGAGAGGCTGACCAACTTTCGCATCACTTCTTCCACTACTGAATCAAGAGGACTCTCCAACTTAGCCTGTGATTGGCTCCTCAAAAATGAGCATGTGTGGAGACATTGGATACCGCTTTCTGATAAGCAGAAGACTGCACTCTACATCGGTGGTATTTTCCCAATCTCCGGTACAACGTACACAGCTCGGAGCATTGCAACCGGTAAGTGTTAATCCTCAGTAGAAAATATATGTGGACACAATGTAGATAAATGCAGGTGATATGTCTACTTATTTTCCTTTCAATACCTTCATCATTTAGCTTTCATATCAATTTATTATAGCGTTTATTAGCAGCATTTATAGCAGTAGTCAAATGCCAATGCTTCCTTTTCTTGCTAATTTGTTCATAAGTAAGTAGAGAGCAGAGAAGGCATTGAGCTAGCAAAATATATGGGAATTGAAAATAGAACTTACTTGTGTAATTCAATCATTCATTCTATGGTCTTGACAATTTAATTTGTTAGCATTTACTCATCACTGTCGAAAAAGATATGTCTGAAGTTTTTCCTTCCTTTTTATATGGGAAGAAAACCCAATAAGCGTATGTAAGCCAACTACTGAAACTTTTTTGAGATTGGTACCACATTTAAATGTAATACTTCAGTTTAACTCCAGTATCTCCTAGTAATGAGCACTATTAAGGCAATTTTGAACATACTATTAAATCCTAGCATATATTTCCAGTAATACGAGTAATACTTGTATATTTCACTGTAATGTTTGTGTTTGTGTGCCACAATAACAGATGTTGAACTATGTGGAACTAACGGATCACTATGAAAAAAGAACCTTCCAGAAAAGTTGAGAGTTCTCATTTAAAGTTAATTACCTTTGCTCCAGAAATTGCAATGTCAAATTTCATGTCGTGTTTGGTGCCAAGATTTTGGTATTCCAGTGGGTAAAGTGCTGGGCTACTGATTGGAGGGCCCGGGTTTGATTCTGGGTGATGCCTCTTAGCATCCTCAGCTTCATCCATGCTGCGTGATTTTTCGGGTACCAGGTCATCCTGGTATATCACAGGGGGTACAGGGAATGGAACTGGCCCCCCTTATTACCCTGTTCATGTATGAATTTCACACGCTGTTGGGCTTAGTAGTGGGTGAGATCTACCCTCACCTACGAAACTGACCTTCGGGTTGATTATTGTGGTTGGTTTTTTTGGTGCCACAGGCTTTCTTTGGGAAACATCTAATTGTACACTCCCCTTATGCAATCATTTCACCAAATATAGGTCAGTTAAAATATTAATGGGTGAAGTAGTAATAGTGACATTTCTATTTTTCAGCTGCCAACATGGCAAAAGAAGCAATTAACAATAATGACACAATTTTGAGGGATTACCATCTTGCCCTTTACTCCTATGATGGCCAGTGCAAGCCAGATGTGGTCATGAAGTCCTTCATTGAGTACATGCGACTGGATGATTATAAGCACTTCGTGGGAATACTTGGTAAGTGAGAGAGGGAGGCTTGACTAATTTTTATTATTTTATTTAGAAAATTGTCCATATGCAGCAATATTACCAATTCACAGTGGCACATATTGCAACATATTTCAAAGAAGAATCTAAGAAAACATTAATAAGAACAAAGTTAACAAAATGCTGCCAAAATTAATAGAAATGGGTGGACATGGATGGTTATAAAGGCTATTGTTTGGGGAGATGAACTAGAGATAGGTCAGACAATGTGATTAGTTCAATTGGGTCAGTGCTGTCAAGAAGAGAAATCAGTGGATGGGGAAAAAAAGAGAAGTCATTTGGTCAGTCGTCCAGGGTGGGCAGCATGGAAGTGACAATAGCACATTGGTAAGTCATGATGGATATCTGAAATTTATGAGAGAAAGCAATTAAGGACAGTCTATGATATAGTTAAGTGAGTAATGGATAAATTTTAAATCAGATTTGAGTCAGTAATTTGGTAGATTACAAATGGAGAGTGGTGAAAGAATATGCCCTTCATTGGACATACGGTGGAAATGGGGGATTCCATGTTTCTTTATTTTACTGAAAAATTGCCTACCCTGTTTTGAGATGTAAGATTTGATGGAGCAGCAACATAGACCATATATGAGGTGTTACCTAAAATTTCCAAGAACTTCCTTTTAAAAAATCAGAAAACCTACCTTAAACGTGATAACGCCATCCTACATACTGTGCACTGACCCCTTTAAATGAGCTATGGTGCCCCATCATACTGTGGTGATACTTGAAAGAAGCCTTGCAATTAGCTGAGAACATCCTTCTAAGGATATCCGTTCCTACCCCTATTGTGAGTGATTTGTGTGCAGCGATGGAATTTTGCATTTCCCAAAACTCTACATTAATACCAGTCATTTTTATGGACTCACTTGAAAGTGATGTTTTCCTCTTCAAATGCTTCAGTGAAGAACATTTTTCATTGGTATCTCTATGTCGATGATATCTTTTGTGTGTGGTCTGACTCAGAGAGAGAACTAGAGAATTTCTTAACTCTTTTAAATTCAATAAGCA
>LYUA01001302.1:162987-176492 GCA_002093875.1 Calopteryx splendens | reverse complement strand
CCAAGTCTTGTTTTTTTCTCCAGGACGTCCAGAACGGGCGAATATGGTGAGAAAACACATTCCGTTTGCCTCATTCCACCGAGCGAGGTCCCTTCGTTCTCATGTCAATCCCCCCCCTCTCTTTCTTTCCTTTGGGTAGATCTTAATCGTCTCATATCTTCTCCTTAATGCTCACACACCTCATCTACTCCCTTGCAATGTGACCCCAGCGGGCACTTCTCTCTCCTTATTTTGCAAATTTGACCCGGGCTCCCTTTGGCTCCCTCTTCTTTCTTTCTCTTTCTTATCACGCCAACCACCGGCAAACCCCGACTCGGTTTCCTTTTCCAATTCCGCTTTGTTCTTTGGCCTTTTGAATCGGATTTCATCCTTCAACAATGCAGGATTAAACAATAGAATGATAGGTTTCCAAACATTGTAGTAGGTGAAATTTTGTCGAGTAATATCTCAGTGTATTTGGTATAAAAGGAATAATTTTAGCTTAATGTTTTGATCAAAAAACCCATTACGATGAGGACCTCCTATTCTGATAGTGAATTACATCCAAATTCAAAACTTTATAAAATTTGGTCAATTTGTGATTTTCTGAGCTAAACTATTAAGATCGGTAAAGACCACATCGTGACGTAGCCGTCGATGGGAGCCTCACATTTCCGGAAACTGGCCGCTATTAATGACACTCGTTTCGTTGATGAAATGCATGTCATTGGAAAACCTCATTTGCTCATTTGCTCATGTAAACCACCAATGTCAATCAAGTTGCCAACAAATTTGTAAGTAACGCCAAGGCCTCGAATTCGGTTCTGTTTCCTAGTTGATGTTGGTCCGTAGATTTCCGCGGCGTTGACCAGTTGATCTCTCAGAATGTTTCCGAGCATTCACCGTGATTGCTGAGTAGAAGTTGACAGCAGTTTCGTCAGCGATCTGCCTGCTAGCGTCTTCAGGTCGAAGGTAGCGGACTGCCCCGCCGAGTTGCTGGGGGCTTCGTGGGCGATGCACGTAGACTGTACCTGAGTGAGCGTGACTCTCCCTCCTTTGGATTCGATTAACATTTGAAGGTGAAATCTGGGTTGATGCGAGTGTAGTGTGTTGTGGTTGCTGTGTGTGAGAATGAGGAAAAAAGGCTAAATCTCTCGGACATCAATTTCCCGCTTTTATACAGCTGTGGGAGTCTCGTTACTGCGCTCTGATTGGCCGGATTCCGTCCGCCCTTTTTCCACACGTTACTCAAGGGGTATCCGTCGTCTCCGTTGAAGACCATGCGTGTTCTAACTACCTCTGTTGCTTCTCTTATCACCCTCCGATAGTATCCGTTCTCCTTCGCAACCACTACTGTCTCTACGAATTAAACGTCGTGTCCTGTTGCAGCCTCCTGGAGATGGCGGATTGGGGGAATTGTTTTTGTCCCGTAGTTACCCATTTGGTGTTCTTGCTTGCGAACCTTCATTGATCTGCGTGTCTCACCTGTGTAGGATTCCCCGCTGGAGCGCCCCGCAAGTTTCTTAGGATTCGTGCGCTTTTATCGGTGGGTGAATAGGATGGTGACGTGATTGGCGCGTACGGATGGCTACCCCAACATCACCACCACCGCCAGGATGCCTCCCGAGTGGAGAAAAACGCGCCCACAACATATCCGACGCCAATTCAATAACAGCCGACAAGACACGCGCGGTGACAGCCGCGGTTACTGCATTGATAATGCATACAAAAATTGGTTACGAGTGACATGGTCCTGAAGAGGACCGCGGACCTAGAAAGAAGGCGGCGCCAGGAATCGTCCTCGAACACAGTTGGGTTACATGAAGCGTCGAACCAAAAGCTTGAGCCGCCATTCCATTAAGTGGTTTCATATATCCGATTTCTTTTTCATAATCGATCTGACGATTTCCTCCCGCAATGCTATGATTTAAAAAATATTCCTGGGAATTGATGTTAAATTTACCATAATTTAAAATATTGTTTTTAAAAACCTATTTAAAAATAGATTACAAATTTACAATCCTCAAGGCCATGAAAATAGCTAGAACGCCTTTTACACGATTTTCCGGTGATTTCCGAACTCAACAGACCTTTCTCGATGATGGAATAAAGCCCAGGTGTATTTTTTTCCATCATTCACAAAGGGTCAAGACATTCCCGCTTTCATTTCTCTCTGAATTCTCGTACAACTTTTTTTTCAGTAAAAACATATATCACAAGATTAATTCGAAGGTTACGACTGTGGGAATATTATTAGATACATCATGAGTTCCTCAGCAATTTGTTTTTGCGGAGAGAGAAAGATGAAGTGAGAGAAAGTGAAAGAGAGAGGGCATAGCAAAAGAGGCTCGAGGGTGAGTGAGCATCGCCACAGGGATTAGGAAGACGCCTAAGGGAGCTTGCTTGTTTTTTTTTATCCTTCGCCCATCGGAGCCATTACTACGGATATTTCATCATTGGAATGTGCGGGTTTTTATTTTGTTATAAATTTTTGATTCATATTTATGTAAGGATAATTCCATTTCCAATGCTAAAATGCATTCGAATTTCTTTCCGATTGCTTGTTTCCGCCTACCTCGAGAATGGAGATAGGTAAATTTCTTGTTTTTTTTGTTATTTATTTTTGTAAAAGACTTATTTTATTAATCATCGACATAAAGTATCTCTAAGATCAATAAACGTTAAAGGAAGGAATAAATTTTTCAGAACCATTGATAGATTGTTTTCTAACGTAGTTATTATATTCAGGAGTTTGATTAGGATCCTTCTCGCCGGAAAAGCCGTATATTGCGGAGGATAATCCCACGATGTGCACGTGTATTTAAATTCTTGCATTGAATGCATCGACATGTTATGGAAGATGGCACATGGCGCCGTGAGTGACATCCCCAACATCCAGACGCACCAACAGAACCAATCAGTACATGATTCGTTCCTCTGTTTCCTCCGTTCACCGCTCCACCGCTCTGTTTTGCGTACTGTCCCAGGTGAAATGGTTCTCTATTCCCAGAAGTAGTCTTGCTGTGCGCGCGACGCGACCAACGGCGCCCTCATCCCTAAATGGTGGTGTCAACAGGTACTTCTGGTGGTTGGTGGATGCCGCCAACACAAACTACGTCATAATCTTATCTCGGTAAACGTGAGTGAGTGCGACACTACGCTACGCTGTGCCCTGTAAAGCATTTTTCCGAAATGTAATCAGCCCTTTGTTGAAAAACATTCCACGGCATTTTCTTCACTAAATATTGATTAGAACATTTTCTAGTTAATCCGCGAAAACCTTTTTAAAATATCGCAGTGCTAATGCAAACGCAGTGCAATATGGTCAACCATTAATCAAATTGCCATCTGGTACAAGGTGATGAGATGATGGGATGGAAGATACGTGGTATCGTTTTCGGTGTCTAGATGAGATCTATCCTAAATTATAAAGAAGTACAAGATTGTGGTCTGTTTTGTGTTGGAGTACATTACATTTTTTTGTAAATCGGTGAATATTTTTTACAATATTTTTCTTCTAAAAGATGATGCACTCGCATTTACTTTTAATTCCAAAAATGAAATAAAAATTCCATTATCATACCGACTCCGTTTTTGAAAATATGTTGAAAACACATACATAGTTGCATTAAATCAAACCGACGACGGGACAAACTCAATCCAGTCGATTTCTCTTTTTAATAAACGGCTATTGGCGGTTGCCATGGCTGGAGGGAACGCACGCAATTGGAAAAGGTGGGCAGGGGGGAAAGGGCAGTGGGTTTGGAGTGTTCCTTTGTTAGGATCACCGGCGTCGATGGGTGGGTGCGTGGGGCAACGAGGAGCGAAGAGGGTCAATTCCTTCGGCTCGTCCTCTCCGAGCGGCGAAAAGAACGAACCCCTGACCGCATCTGCGCCTCCAGATATGTATGAATGAATGAGGGCGGGTCTTTTGCCCTTGCCCTGCCCTTGGACAGGCAGGCAGCCCTGTCGTAGTGTACGGGGGTCAGACCGGGAAGGGAGGTCAAGGGAGGGCCGCCTCGTGAGCACGGCTCAATTAAACTAAATAAATGTCACTGTTTCAATACTTCATGGGTCAAATAATCTGCTCCAAATCATTTAAATTAGTGCTAAAGGAATGTTTTCGGCCTTTACGGAATTTGCTTCGAATAATAAATGAAAATTTAAATATTTTAAGTTTGAAGCTAAGTAAGTTCGTAATCGAAAAGAAAAATGGCCAGAGAAAGGGTCGTCCCTTCACATCCCGCTGCAATGACCACTTACCCTTCAACGCGCGATTTCAGATGACCTCCGATAAGTTTATCGACACATATAATTGGTCTACAAGTGGTATTTCTACTCTAAAACATGATAGATTAAATCAAAACTGAATCTATCCCTTTTTTTCCCTCTCCACACGATTATTGGTGGCAACAAATAATGCGTGTTTATGCTCTGCTATGATTTCTTCTACCCGTGTTGTGTGACCGAAAACATGTGCATAACTTTAGTTCATGATGAAATACTGAAGTCTCATGTCTCTTTACATACTATGATTATCATGGTGTTTCATTATATTTCGAGTATAAGGAGTATTTACTTGTATGACTTTTACATTTATGACTACTCTTTCCTCGAATTTTTCTTTTACTGTCGTCCAACACCAATTGGTGAATTGGGACGATAATCCTCGAAATTATTTGAGGGTCACATGGATCAATTAGTAGTCATTGATATAATGATTGCTTGATAGTGTAAAGTTTTACTGAAAGGTAATCCGAGTAAGCTCATCAGAGTAATGGAGGAAAGGAAGGAGGAAATGGGGGCGGGAGGGAACTTGGTCTCGGTGTAAGCCTACTCCGGATTTCTCTCAAGCGCACGAGCAACAACTTATATACACTCTAGAAAAGATGTTATGGATATTTCTCAATTGGTAATGTGCAAAGTACACTCAAGCTTAGTTGGTAGACATTAAAATTGAAACCGGATCATTGAGAATCCCTCCGGCTACTAGGAAGAAGGGGCGAGGTTTATGCGTGGAGGAACATTTCACCAACCAATACAAAACTGATCCTTCCCCAACATTACTGATTGCGAGTGAATCCTAAATTTCTGCTTCAATGAAACTAGGCACTTACATTCAAGTAGGCCTTCAAATTTGTGGGATAGTCATTTTATTAAATAAAATGGTTGGCCATTAAAATAAAAATATCTGCAACCAGTTTCCCGTAGATTACTGATTAACCTGATTAGTCTAAAGCATATAATACTCTGTTTTATACTGGTAATTAAATTTACCCTTTTTGGGAGTCCAAAATTAACAAAGAAAAAGAGAATTAATTAAGGGATGTCAAGTGAAACATAAACGAAAATCTCTGAGTGCCGGTATCATTAGTGAATACATTTTTTCGGATATATTTCCGCATAAATAATGATGTTATATAGCCTTCTTTATGCATACATGCATAAATATGCATAACGGTGGAGTTGTTTCCAGTCAAAAACTGAATAAATATGCAGTTATTTATGGTATCGTACGGGAATATTTTTAGGCTGCGATAATTGCCTTATTAAGGTGTGAAGTGGAAAATTCTCTCTTGATTGACCATAATGCATAATTATAAATTAATTTCTGTTGGGAATACCATTATGTACCCTCGATCCAAATGTCCAATTTTTTTTCGCAATATACGGAAATTTTAGTCTTTAAAGTTTCAATGACATTGACTTAATTAATTCCTTTCTCAAATAAACCAATTCTAAACCTCGTGGGGAGTGATTAAGAGAAATCGGAAAATCGAATACAGACACTAATTACAATGGCGCATAGCTTTATTCCCTGGAATCAATTTTCCAGGAAGGGAGATTTTCATCCGATTATAATCCATTAATTGTGCTGCCATTTCTTTATTGTATTTGTGATGAGTTAATATTTTGTTCCATCGGCACACCATCGGTAAACGGAGAACGGGATATGGCCGACTGCCTCTCTTCGCAGCCAAGCTCGGGAAAATTGGTCAATTGAATGTTGGCATGCCTGAATGAAACAATATTTCTGAAGCCGTCTTTATTTTTAATTGGCATCGCTTTCCGTTGAAAATCCCCCTCTCGAAACGATGGATGATAATTTCAAAGTCCAAATTTGAGTATTACTGTGTCAAGGGTGTCAATCGTCAAGGTCGAGGGAGCAATGAAAGAGTGGGCAGACACGAGTTATCACCGACACCGATTCACATCTACTGACACTCTTTACTACAACCACTTCCCTGTTTCATATTCCTTCAAGGAAGAATTGCGGATGGTCATAAGAAAATGTCCGAGCTTAAGAAAGAAGCGAGTAAGATGCCGTACGCTGGCTGCGACAGGGTCTGTGGAATCCGAGGAAGGAGCATTAAATTGGAGCTTCGCATTATATTGCTAGAACATCACTGCAATTGTGTTTGTGACCGTTTATTTTGTGAGGGAGAAATGGTTCCTACAATTTTTATTTCTTTTTTTATTCTCATCGAGCCTATTGATATCGTGCGGGACTTGAATTATTTCATCGATGCCGCAAATGCGACCGCACGATTGATATTTTTTCCGAAACCTTTCCCGGTAATCGAATTTTCGTGTCAACTCTTGTTATGTATTATTTTGGTGAGGCTTATGATTTCATTCACGTCATTTTTTCACGATCCAGAAAGCTTTTCCATGTACTTCTTTCATTACTCGAATCATGATTCCCGAGATGGATGGTGCACAGGTGCTCACAGAGGGTGAGATGTGCAGCGCACGGGGAGTAACTCATTTCCTGCAAAAATTCCATCACTGCCAATTTTCACAGATGTCCGCATCGCAAATCTCAGGTTCCTCAAGGCGTCTCCATCGTTCTAGTGCATCGTGCGGTGGCGCCAACCCCCGGCTTGTTAGAAAAGGAACGCCTCGCTTCGTTTGGTTGGCCATTGACGACATCCCCCTTATCACTTTCAATCGCCGTTTCTGGAAACGTGACCACACACACACACACACGCCTTCCCGTAACACAAACGAACTCCAGCCGAGGGGCGTGGGTGGATGGGGAGCGGCGAACGTTGCTTGCCCCCCGGGAGAAGAAGCCCTTCGTGCTCCTCCCGTAGGCAGTTGATCCGCACGCCCCCCTCCCTCGATCTGACACGCCGCCTATTGGTCAAACACTGAGGGGCGCCATTGGCCTTAGCCATCCTTGCTCTTGCCTGCGGGGGCGTCGTCGTGACAGGATGTCTCAACCCGAACAACCCTTGCCTTCTGCTTTGCCGTTCGCTTTGCCTCTCTCCTTTTCACTCTCTTCCTCCCCCCCCCTCCGTCCCTCCCTCCTTACTTCGCTCTAGATCTTCGCCTTTTCCATTTCGAGAACGAAGGGAGGTGAACTGGAAATGCGCAGAAGCCATTCGAGCACTCTTTGGCTTGCTCGAGAGATACGAGGAATTCTTCCTTTTGCGAATGGAGATTCATCCTACGGAACGAGCATGTTTACTTAAGGCGCTTATTAGTGTTCATTCAGTGGGTTCATCATAAAACCTATATCAAACGGATCAATCGACTACTGCTAATAGGATGAATAATGACTTTGACAGTTGATGCGGCTAAAGTTTTGGCTCTCCTGATAGGATCTAAGTGAGGGAAGAATGGCAAGCACGAATGGTATCTCGTTTAAAATTTGAACATTTATTCAGTTTTTGATCTAATGTATTTGGATGCCTACGGTGACTGCGAAGATTATTGGTGTTTCTAATTGCTTAAAACTTAAGTACCGTGGATCACCTAAACTAAGTTAATTTCCCCGACAGAGGTATCCGGCGTAACCTTTATTAAAGCAATGTGATTTACCGATGATATTCTCCGTTGGGAACTCATTAGGGGATTGACAATTGATTTTTATCAGTTTGATAATGTGGAAAAAATGATACATGTGATAGCATTCATAGACTTGGAGAACGCCTTTGACAACGTCAAGTGGAACAAGATGTTCAAATTAATGGAACAACTTGGAGTTTATTACAATGACAGATGAATAATCTATCAACTTTACAAGAACCAAGTCGCTAAAATGAGAATGAGAGATGGAAGAAAAATGTTAGGAAAAGGAGTTAGGTAAGGAAGTAATGTCTCACCAGAAATGTTGGAGTTCAACTTCTTGTAAGAGGCAATGAAAGAATGCAAGAAGCGAGGATCAAAGGAATTGAGGTTAATAGTGACGAAATTAACTCGCTCCGCTTCGCAAATGACATCGCCATCATGGCTGAAATCCTGATGATCTACAGGTATCTCTCTAAACTCAATGGATGAAGCACTATTACTAGTTGTAAGGATTGAATGACTACGATGATGGTGATGAAAAGATATTTAGCAGAATATCGATACCGGCCGATTACTATAATAATACAGAGGAAATCGTGAGGAAAGAGAATATTAGTATACCATTATAATTACTTAAGATTTAATCAAATATCAAAGCGGCAAAACAAAGCGCTCATTTCTGAAAGATTCGACTCGTGGTTAAATCGTGACCCCGTGAGTGCACGGAATGATGGGTGTGTTTGAATGTGACTTTCAGTTCCCTTGACAGATCGATTGTCGTCCCCCCTCCTCCTGATAAGTTGCTTTTGATTTGTAAGCAACCTTATGTTTTCTTTTGTTCGCAAGATTCGATTGAGTCGGTGTTCAGTGGGAGTCTCAAAAAAACTAAACTTCCATTTTATTTCAGCACTTCTTTTCAACTGAATCAATTATAGGTTATAAGTTATGTGTACGTCTTTCGTCGAAATTCGACAGAGCGTTAACATCAACATTTTCGTTAAGTACCTAACGGTATTTCATAAATGCTATTCATGTGTGTTAATATTAATTGACTTTTTAAGGGCCACACTAATATCCGAGTCACGGATTGGCGTCGTTCAAGAAATTCAACATTCAAGAGTTAAAGTTCCCAATGGAGAGCACAAGTCTTAAATACAACAGACTGACCAAATATCCAGTTTTTTCATATTTGGTTTGATCAATTCTCTCCAAGAACGGCTTAAATATATTTTAATGAAATGCCTAGTCACTGAATCTCGCTGTTTTATTGTCTAATTGATCTATCTCATCACTCAAAGTTTATAATTGCAGTTTACTAACTCAAACCGCAACCTCAATTCTCCAACCGTCATCCTCTCCCTCCGACCCCACTTCCTGCCCGTATGGAAGGGACACCTTTACCTTTCCCTCCCCCCCCCCTCCCACCCTCCCTCCCCTGAAGACACCATTGGTGGAAAAGTGACCGCAGAGCGTCATCCCTCCGCATCACCCTCATCCCAGGTGGGGGTCCAAGGAGTGGGTTCCTGGTGGGGTCCAATGAGGGCTACTCCCACCATTGCCCAATACCCATCTCCGTTCCCCAACCCACACCCCCTTTCCTCTCCCCCACCCATATCTGACCTGAATATATAAGCCTGTACGAGAGGCATATGTTGTCACCTGATGATGTTACTATGCAACGAAACCTGGCAGTGAATAATAAATTAGTGTGTGTGTGAAAAAGCAGAGTTGTCTTTCGTCGTTGTCATAGTGAATTTTCACAAAGTGGAGCCCGAAACGGTTTCTTTTGACTCAAACCGTTTCTTTTAACCACGTTTCTTCCTCTGGGCAGATCTTGTGCTGTATATCTCTGAACGTTGCTTACTTTAAAATTAAGCAAATGGAATGTGGTTTTATACTAGATTCACTAATTTTCACCTTTGATGGTCACTAATTCGCTAATTGTCGCCTCAGCTTTATTTAGGGGATTAAAACGGGCTTTTATTATTTATTTTTAAAAATGTAGGAAAAGGAGTTGCTGGCAGGGAACGCAATTCTTTTAATAATTCAACTCGAAGGTGAGTGTCCGAAAACCTGCTTTTATTTTCTTTGAATTGTGAAATCAAAGTGCAACAGAGAATTTTCTAACAAGTGCACACACCCGAATAATCGCATGTTGAATCTCATTTCATTTTTTGGAGTAAAAATAATTTTAACTTTGAATCTTTAAGTTGCTTACACGCTTATTCTATCATCTGCCCAAGTATGAGATGGTTACTATAGTTATTCATGACTTCCAGATTACTGCTTGAATTCTTATTCAACCATTTTTATATCCATAACCTACCAGCACGTAGTTTAAAGCGAAATTTCAATCGGATCGGCAAGCAGAGCATCCTTCATATAGGCGTTTCGTGAGTCACTTAGCTATGCGTATGAGTGTGTTGGAGAATGGCAACAAATCGGTAATGAATTGGTTTGGCATAGGCACGTAATTATTGGAGTTTTGGAGCGTGCACCATTTTCCATGACAGGTATTATGCAATTGGGAAAAATGCTGCTGAGATCATTCTTTTAGGGACTTCATGACAAAAAAATATCAGGAATTCTTTGCGGAAAACATGCAAAATTGTTCTAAATTATCATTTACTTTAATATTTTAAAATATATAATTCTAAAGATGGGTTGGAATCATTAGAATTATATTTTTTTTATGCCTCCTTTTGTTAATATTTGGTAATGATCCGTGATATTAATGTAGATGATGGAATAGACAGATGTTACTTTCATAACTAGGTATAAGTAATGCAATAAGACTCCCTGATGGAATCATTTTTAAGTCTTATAACTGTATATTATTCTCCTAAAAAACTAAAAGTTTCGGGCGTTACTTTGTGGAACTTTTCTCCATCATTAAGTTCAGAGGAAAGAAACACTACAATTCCACTTTCACAAATATATTTGTACGACCATGGTTTCACCACTAAGCATCACCATCAGGTGAAAATAACAATGTTTGCCTGATGATGCTGCTTAGTGGTGAAACCATGGTCGGACAAATAAATTTTTGAATGTGGAATTGCAGTGTTTCTTTCCTCTGAACCTTATTATCATCCTTGTTTAAGAGTCCAAATAGTCTTTAAAAGTTTTGGAATATTAGAATATTTTAATTTTCACTAAATTAAAAATTAGATTAGAACATTTACAAAAAAACTACAATTCAATAAGTTTAATAGTTCGGGATAAAATAATTTGTGAAAATAAATCGGAAGAAACCTCTCTCAAAGATTCTTTTATAGTAATTAACGATCAGTTATATCTTACTGATTATGAAATCTCCCACTGAAAGATTTCATCACATAAAATTGATTGGAAAATTCGTTATAAGCCTATATTAATTGCCCAAATGGTGTTATAAACAGGAGTTTATATTCAGTTGAATATACGTAAAAAAATAAACTTCACGTCTATAAGTGTAATTAAAAAAACCTGAACCTTTTATTTCAAAACAGGCAAGGTAAAATTGTTTTATTTAGTTGCATGAAACGAAATAATAAACTTAGAGGATGAAATCGTCATTAAAATTCTAACAATATGTTAGCGGTTGACTAGCTAGTACTTGGTGGCTCATGATATATCTTGCGAAATATTTGTAATTAATATTTAAATTAATCATTTGCTTTGGATTCAATGGTTGCTTTTTAAAATCTCTCCTATTAAACGTACACAAGTGGTTATCATCAGATTCCAAACGTAAAGCGTTGCATTTATCTGCGTTGAGTATTTGCGAAGAGGATTTATTATTCTTTTATTGATTATCTCAGTTGGATTATCTCGGCTTCCATCTTCAATTCAGTCCCCTACTTTAACAACATTCGCCAATGACTCACGCAACCGACTCTTCATTTGCGCGAATGCGAGTCGTTGCTGAAATCCGGCTGATTATTGTCATAGCTTTTGGGGGTAATTATAAACGGATTGCCCCCAAACCGCATCCGCCCGGCCCCGTGTTAGGAGATGCAGCATCCTTAATCACCGGAAAATTACATTTAAATTTTAAACGTGGACCTCCATAGAGTGCGGTTTCAACTTCAAATCCGGCGACTGCGGCTTCGTCCGTCCTGCGCCGCCACCTCGTCCGGCGGCACGACCGCTTCTTTTTTTTTTGGCGGGAATGAAGTCGAAACCCAAAATAAATTTCGCTTTTTTTTTTCCTGAATGTAACATGATAGTTTATTTCATATTGCATTTGTGTTTTGGCCAAGTTTCGCACATGTTAATACGAATGTATTTTGCCAAATAACCTATGTCATTTGCCAAATTGCCTATGTCATAAATTAAATGAATAGAAAATATAGTGAATCAACGTATTCGCAATACGTTGAATTCAATTAGTAACTTTCTTTTTGTAGGCATTAAAATTATAGAATCACATGTTCCAGACCGTTATGGTAAAAATATGATCACTCTTTTGATCATATTTTTCACAGATTTCAAATATGATCACCACCTCCAGTTTGTAAGTGAGCTCACAGGTTAGCAAAGAACTTTGACAGTCATTTGACGACTAACCTCTCTCAAATAAACCTTTCGAGGCTGAAAAAGAAGAAAAAATAAAGGGTCGTGTCGTGGGGAGAAATGCATCAGCACAGCTGGATAAGTCCAGACGCGCCTTAGCAGCAGACTCGTGTGGAGGAGGAGCGTGGATCCAATTAAGTACTTGTAAACGAAGGCAGCATCTTGGTGGGTGGATTACACTTCACCTCCGAAAACTTGTAGGCATGGAAAAATATTCTTCAGCGACTCTAAGTCATCCATATGAAGAGCTGGTAATAATGACTTTACTACACTAAAGACCAGTCAAACTTGTAATTTACTTCTGTGCCAATTAAAATAATATCTCCAAGGAGAATATTAAAGAACACGCATACTGCAGATAAATATTCTTGCATGTCAATCGTTGTTATATGCAAGAATTCATCAATACGATATCAAGGCTCGTAGGGTCCATATTTTTATTGATATTGGTTTGCGTATATTTTTCACATAGGTAAATATAATGGTCAAGCACAGGTGTAGTGGAACGTGAAACTGACAAACTTTCTAATTACGTTGTTTTAATTCACTAATTTGGTTTTCTAGCCCTCGTTTGTATGCTTCGCAAATATATTCATCTATCACAAATATTTTTCATAACAGACATTGTTGTCCATTATCATGTATACGATTTTAATTCTTTTCCCAAAGAATAACCCCAAGCAATAAAAATAGTAAAATTTAAATTTAACATATAACTGAAGTAGCATGCCACACATATTTTCCACCACCCGATCAAGAGGGACACAGGTGAAGCAGAAAAGTGTGTCAAGCATTTTATTAATCTCCGTTGGACGCGCTCATAGTCTCCTCAGTAAACACGTACGCGGTATATATTTGTCGTAAAAGCGTTTAAAAGGAATGCGTTCATTCCTTCGGGCAGTGCGAGGATGTTCGCGATTGTGCGCGCGTTCGTGTGAAACGGAGATTTTTATAGCGGAGGCAGGATTGGGGCGTGTAAAGCGTTGGGAGGGATCGGAGTGGTGTTTTCGATGTTTCCATGGAGTGAGGGGGAGGAATATAAACGGTAAAAGGGTGTGAGGCGGAGAAGAAGGTTGATTGAATAGATGGGACGGAGGCGGCAGAGGGTGAGTTGATGAAGGTCGAGGGGTGACTGAGGGGGATGAAAACACAAAAGGGAGCAGTTTCGTTCA
>LYUA01001301.1:217739-232726 GCA_002093875.1 Calopteryx splendens | reverse complement strand
CCCTCGCGCCCCGCCCCACCCCCCCCCACTTGCCCCCTTAGGCGATTCTCCGTTCTGGTCGCGGGAAAGAGGCAGGAAGCTCTTTTCGTAAGGAAATCGGAGCTCATTAACAGCCCGTGTTCCTTCCTCCGATACTAATTTAATGCGTAATTGCGAGCGGTGCTCCTCGATTTAAGTGTGATCGCGGCTCCCGTATATGGAAACTTGTTTCCGTCTGGTTATAACCGTAGCCATTTATGTCTTTATATCGACTTACTGACATTCTTTTTGGTTTTCGACGATTATGAGAGATTGAATAAGTAGCACTTTTTAAACGATTTGGAATGGAAGGTTCAAGAAAGCCACAGACAAAGGTTAATAATTTGAGAGGAGTTGAATTAAATTGTAAGTATGTAAAGAATATTAAAATTTCCAGTCAAAAAAGGCTTGAAGTTCACTAATATTGTTTTGGCTTTCAGTGGTAGGGGGCGGCCAGAAGAGGCTTACACGGTTTTTGGCCACTTTTTCATTTCCCTGCCCCCTTTGTTCGACTTCGTTTGTTTTCACAGGCCCCCTCTCCCCTTAAAAGGTCGTCCAAAATGTCCACAGCCCCAAAAACTGTAAAATTTAATACATTAGCTATTTTGAAAAGAAAAATTGTTCAAATTTTCTCTCCATATTGCTCTTTAGTAACAGAATTGGTTGACACTGGTCAGATATGAATATATAGATAGTGAATATATAGATAGTGAATATGTAGATATGATTGTTTCATTGGGGAACAGCCAAGTTCAGCACGTGAATTCGCCAGTGCTTTCGGAATTATAAAGTCTTTCTTCTACATACTAGGAAAGTGTTAAAAGCTATGTGCAGTTCTAGTATCTATTAATGAAAGTGAGCATGAATATTTCTCAATGATAATGGTAATTGTCTAGGACTGCAATATTCAGCCAACGCAGTCTTATTCTTACAAAAATATTTTTTAACTGGCAATTCATTAGATATAAGTCGAAATCGTCGGTCAGATTCAAATGACGAGGAATCACAGAAGGTACTAGCAAATTATTATGATTATAGCATCTTCGGAATCTGAAGTTTGAAATAATAGTGACTATTGAACTAAAATTGATTAATTGCTGTCCATTGAGTACAAAAACAATTACGCTGATGGAACAAGATTTTAAGTGGGAAGGCATGGTAAATTATTTTGGGGAAAACTCAATTTTCGTCGATAATCATGGACCTCTATAGAGTGTAGCAAAATATTCGGTGAACATTCAGAATTTTTTTCTATTGTTTGTATATGATGATTTTGTTCAAAACATTATGATACAATACCACCGCTATTACGAACAACACATTTCGTAGAGCGAATCCACATTTCAAAAGAAATTCACCGATTTTGACGGCACATCTTTTTTTTTAAGTTGAGGGAAATTTTCGTCACTGTGTTTTTCACGTTCCACCAGAGGATGAGACCACGATGAAAGGTCGCAGGAAAAGATCCGGAAACCTATTTGTGTTTGGCTTAAATAAGTTCGTCATTGAAATGAATCTACAAGTCCAGCTACTGCCTGCCGCATGAGCATCGTACGATGAACGACGTTCAAGAACGTCGGAACATGAATCGTTTAGTACGACACCGTTTCAGGGTAAATCTTGTGGATTTTTTTCTTTCCCCAAAATATGGTATTAAAGAATCCACTGAAATTATGCAATTGTGAACCTCAAAGAAAAAGCCATTAAACCGGTGGATGTCGTAATGGCCCTGACTCCCACTCCTCTTCACTCCCTTGTCCAACTTCGTCTAATTTCACGGACCTCCCCCCCCCCAAACCAGCGCCCTTATTTTCCTTGAGGTCCCTTAGTAAAAATTATAATAATAATAATTGTATAGAGATAGAAAGTAAACACTCGCGATTCCTCTGGGAATTGTATTTTCACGACTTATAGCACTTTTTAAACGATTTGGAATGGATTCAGCTCTAAACACCTTCTGAAGTTACGCACATGTTATGACGTAGCATAGTAGCGCATATTTTAAAATTCATGTGTGCATTCGTAACTCCTGTTTCGCATCGAATAGCGTTTCAACACTATCATGCCCCATAAGCTCATACGAGTTTCCGAGCCTTAAGGTGTCTTTCAGACTGCCGCTGGTGGCATCGGCTCCATTACGGGGAGCAAACTACTGCCGAGATGGACGCACACGGTAACTGCCTTTCTCCTCTCCCGTGTGGGAAGCTTTTAGGCAATTTGCAATTAAAGTGAAAAGGGTATCCCACTCAAGTTCCACCGACTTGGGTGAGTTCTGTACCATCCACAGCGGTGTCGCTTAGCCGATAAGATTTCCCCCAGTCTGAAATATGGCGTGTAGCATGCATGTCTGCACTGCATGGATTAGTTTCACGTTATATTTAATCTAAATATTTTCATGCAAGCCACAAAAAGAGCTTATAGTAGGGTGTGTTAGGAAACCAAGTGTAATAAGTGATTTTATACAAGATCCCTGGCCATTTTATTTTTGAGCTGTGTCGAATCGAATCGATACGTACGATGTGTCGAATCGATACGTACGTGTTTCTTTCTACTAGTCCAATATCGAATTGCGCAATAAATAATGCTTTGTTAGGTTTATCCGGTCATCAATTTGCCTTCTCTTTGTGGTCTTGCTTACCAATTAAATTCGGGGATAGGCTTATTCACCTCTATGGCATCGTTAAAGTCATGTGATTTATTGTTATCCAATAGAAGCCGTGTATGTAATCTACGTGCTTCAGCGGCTTTGGTTCCAGGCTTTCAAATAACCGTGTTACGCTTTCTGTTTGTTCACGACGTTTTTTTTCGAAACATTTACATTTTCTCCGTATCTTATTCACTTCAATTACATTATGTAATATGCGATCCGTGCATCAAAATGTATCGTTTTGGGCTGATGATTTTCTTGTAAATACTTCTACTTGCATGTCAGGGGATTTCTTAGGGCTGTAATATTCTAGGACTCTACACATTTACTCCGCCTTTGAAGGTAAAAGCGCCGCACTGTCGGCATTCCTTGAGAGAAACGAAGAATCATATTCTTCATATGGTACGGCGCGAGGCAGCCTGAGGTTGGTGTGACAGAAGAGCTCTTAAGAATGCGGCTACATCAAATTTTTTGTTACAAGGTTAATCACCGAGATGAAATCAAGCATTTTTCCCGAAATTATTGGTTTGAAAATTTTAATTCTCCAATACTGCTAAACCAGACAGCCGAAAACATCGCAATACAAATCGCAAATCCTTTGAATCCAGCCGAAAACATCGCAAATCCTTTGAAATCCCCCCCTCACAAGTTTAGGAGTTTTCTATCAAAGATACTACATCTACATCTGCGGGGTACCCTGCAGTCCGCCTGAAAGACGTAGCAGCAGGGGATGTATAGGACACAAAACCCTTTCATAGTGACCTATCATAATAGAATGATATATGATCAATTGATATTTGTTTATTGCGTCTTCTGTTTCCCGAAAATTGGTTATATTGTAGTTGCGAATTAATCAAGTAAAGAATGGATTCTTAAACCCATTTAGTGACGACGTTTATCTCTTATTTTCTCCGGGTGGTCTGACCGTCCAATATAGTTTGGCGTCCTAATAATTTCCTTACATCTACATATTATCATGCAAGTCGCCACTAGGGCGTGGGGTGTTGGGTCATCAGCCGTGAAATAAATTTAATGCATGTAAAAAATTTTTATCATTTTACATTTGGGACTCTCAGCCTTCCTAATGCTCTAACTGCCGTATGTATTTGCTACAAAAAATGAATGAAAAAAATTATGACAGCCTTAAGTCATACTAGGAAAAATATATTTGAACCCAAGTCCCAGCCACCGTTGGAGTGGGGCTTTTTCGGAAAGCGCATCCAGCAAGGTTCGTGAAAAGGAAATTTGTGATGAGCCGGTGTCAAATTCTTAGAAATATTTATGGAAAATGTAGTGTTTGTGGCCAAATTAAGAGTTTTGCTTCGTGTCGCGTGGGTTGGGGGAGTGGTGGTCGTCGGGCGGCGTAAGGTATGGCGGCGGGGACGAGGACCCCCGACGTAAGGAGTTAATGGCCATGTGGCTCAATGGGATACCTAAGGGTTTCTGTGGTTGGTATCCCTGCCGTTCCATGTTTCCCCCAATCCCCTTCTTTCTCCTCCTCCCTTTCCCATTTGGACCAAACAGAGCTCCTCCTAATTAGAGGAATGTGCAACCCTTACTAGTTTTTCAAGTGAGATTTATCGTTCCCATTCTCTTTACTAGTTGGGAATATATATCGCATGGCCTTGACTCTAATTTACGACACAACTGCCTTTTGTTGCACTTAAATACTGTTAAATAATATAATTGATAACAGCAACTTGGTTATATTCCTCACAAGATTTTTATTCAAACACCTAGGCTTCGCCGCTGAGCATCATCATCATCGGGTCCATCTGCTAAGCTTTTGAGGAATATAACTAAGTTTCTGTTGTAATTTAACATCCTTCAATTCCATAAAGTTACGCCGTGCACCTTCAACTACCGTAAGATGAGCTCAGGAAAATATAGCGTTACGTGCGGTTGTAATAATTATTTTTTACTTCTAAGTATGTAAATTGGATCATACTCTTAATATAACTAAGAACACTCGTGGAATACTGGAATAATTAAGTAATGTGATGTGGACGAGGGCTATATATATTACCGAAAATTATGGTTGTTTACCTGAAGGTATCTCGGTAAATCACGAAAACTATCTCGACAACTTGCGAAAATTACCGCGGTAATTTAAGCATTGATGGATTTCAAATCACGGGCAAGGTTACCGATGTGGTAAAATAAAGTGGTGCATTGCAAGGAAGCGTGATAAATATGCTTCAGTACAAAAATATCCGAAGAAAGAATTAATTACCATTTCGAAAAAAATTCACTCTTGCCCTCTGGTGTTAATTATCCGGCCCGGTCGCCCGAATGTGCAGTCAGAGAATTTACGTGCGAGGATCGCTTACCCTCCTCGGAGATAGCACGGGTAAAGCGCCAGCGCCTTGGGATTTCCGCACCGATTCCTTCCGCTTCCTTCCCTGGGATCAATAAACTCGGGACATTCGTGACGGATCTTTCCCCGAAATCTCCGCGGAATCACTCTCCTTTCCCACCTCTCCCTTCCTCACGTCACGTATTATATGAATTCGAAGCGGAGCGTTGGCCGTCAGGCTGAAAGCGAGCGTCGAAGGTCCCGTCGTCGTCGGCCGACCGACCGACCGAGGGCCGAGTGCGTTGGCGCAAGCGCAAAAATGCTGCTCGCGGAGCTGGAACAGTTGAACACACTCCCGCGCCCGTATTATTTGGCAGCAGTCCACCGCGTCGGAGTTAGTTATCGATGGACTCGGGGACTGACCACTGCCGTACGCGTCTAAGATCCCCGCCTATCACGACATAATGTGCTCTCAAAGTGGCACATTAAATAGTTTAGACTATATTTCAACTTCACACCCTTTCCCTCCTCCCTTCATTCCGTCCTACAGTGCCTGCTCTTTTCGTCCCTCTGTCCTTTTTAACGACAATCCATCCAACATTCCACCGCCAATCAGTATGCTCTGCGCCCACTTTTCTCGTCTTTTCCGAGATTCTCCAGACACCCCTCGCCCTTCCACTGCCATGTCTTCAGCACTCCGTTCGTTCGTTTTTCTTTCCTTCCGTTGAGCGTTTTCGATCCTCTTCCGCACCCGTGTCTCTTCAAAGCCTCCCATTCTGTAGTTTCAGGTCAATACAAAACTACGTTTCAAGTCAAGGCTATCACTAATCTTTGATTTACATCTTGACTTATGGTTCTCGTCGTCGACTCCATCCAGTTTGTGAAATTTCCTATGTCTAATGTAAGTACGTAAACGGAATTAAAATGGAAAGGTACTCGAATGCATTAGAGATCGCCGTAAATCGCCGTGTTCTGAGAACATTTAATTAAAGGCAGTTTTATAAATTTTGAAAAAAATTTAGGTAACTGGTTTTCATTGTAAAGACTGGATATTACTTCTCATATTCTACTCATTTTTTCTTTATCCTCGCGAATTCCTTCCTCAGTTCCCTAAAAATCCTACCTCTACCAAATTACTTAACTATGATGGCTTAAATGACCTCGTTGTTCGGTCGCCTCCCACCTAATAACTATGAGTGACAGGACTAGTAAAAAGACTTGGGAGTTTCTTTATCCCATTTTCTCGGGATAGTCTAAATATATGCCGTCGTAATTAGTCTTCGATTTATATTTATTTGACTGTAGTAACGACTGTTTTGGAGGGGGGGGAGCAATCCGCTAGGAAAAAGGTAGGGGTCTCCGGATTCAAACAGGTGTGCTCCAGTGACCGATTGGATAGCCTCACCCCTTGGATGGGCCTGCATATTTATATGCCAACCAAACCTCTCACACACACACACTCCGACAATCTTCCGAGCTCATCGTTTGCATTACAAATCCATCGCCCTCGTTTGTTTTTTATGTTTTTAAACTCTCGGTGTTTTTCTCCCGACGTGCCATTTCCTCCTCCTCCGAAGGGACCGCAAAGGCCCTTGGGGCAGTTGGGGGGGGGGAGGTCTCCTCCCAGCCTCCCTCACTCCCCTCCTTCATCTTCGTACGCAGTACGGGCGGCGAGCGCACGAAATGAGAGGGCGGACGAACCCTGCCCTTCGCTCGCCATTCCCGACCATTACACGGCGAGGGATTTTCGGGATCTTTCGCAAATGGAAGACCCCAACGAATCCATTCCCGCAGGCCTTTAAAGAATCGACCGCATGCAAATTTTTATCGGGCGTGATCGGCTTCATTGTTTGCATTGATGGCGGTAGTTTTTGACGAGGTCCATTAGTTTTCCTTTAACAGTCGCGAACAATTTACGGTGATGGGGCTTCCTCTGATTGGTGGAGCTCATTCATGCAAATTACGGTCCTTTGTGTAGGATGATGGCGTCGTTGGTGATCGGGGACGGATCCGCCGTCCCCCCTCGACCCCGAGGGTGCGGTCTCCGTGGAAACCCAAGGGTACGAAACGAAAACCGAGGTTAACCTTTCGCTGTGGAACTGAAACGCGGACTGAAATGTCCGAAATATTTTAAATAAGGCGTTCAGAATATCATTCGAAATGAATTAATGCTTATCCTTTCTTTCACTGCAGCGGTGAATGTACGGCTTTCATTTTAATATTTGATTGATAAGGTTTTGTTTGACCGATTGACTACAAATTTCTTTCCCAAGGTTACGTTAATCTAGTTTCGATATTTTTTTGCTGATAGGTAGACACTCCTGCTAGATTTTCGATAAGTTTGCCATGGTGCTTAAGGTGCAGAGAACGTCGGCGGTGGCGGATCGATAATTGATAATTGAAAATCCCTGGGAGCACTCGATTTTCCGGGCGAAAACACGATGATCGAAACGTGAAAAAAGTAACCACGAGCACTAGTTTGATAAGGCGTTTACACTTAGTATGCACGTGCGTGGACGTCACTTTTCCTGCTTTCTTTCACTAGAGTGTACGGAGATCCGTCCTCGGAGCGGGAAGCAGACGGTCGTGCAGTGTTTTGCGGCCACGCAAATCTGTTAACCCCCGAAATATGGAACCACGAGCCGTCACTGGCCACGAGCCCCGCACTTTCTCCCTTCGCAATGGAAAAGCTACTTTTCTTTCCGAGAAAAAACTTCTCCCGGCGGCGAGAGAGAGAAAGGATTCTTAACTCTGGGGGGTCCCCGTGGAGAGGGCGCGGTATACTTTGCAAGTCAATAGAACTTCCGTGGACTTCAGCTGGATTTCGCGAAGTGTTGAAAAGGGTCCTGGATTATTTTCGTCTCGGATTTTAGTGCGGGGGAGAGGGTATTGGGTGGGAAGAAGGTTACGAAAAGGGTTTTAAAAAGGATGGGGTGCGGCTGAGGGAAGTCCTTTCTATACTTCGAGGAGGAGGATATCGCCGTGAGGTGTGTCGAGGCGGAGAAAGGGGATAATGCCCCGGGGGAAAGGGAATTCGACGCAGACTCCTCCTGCTGTTCATTTCTCTGTTTGTTTGTGTCACGTACCTTCTGGATGGGAGGCAGCACCTCTCTTTATCTCTCGTCTAACCGTACAAAAGGTTGGGCTCGTTTTCTTTCGCGTACATTTCATGACTGGAAGCACTCTTTATTTTCCCCCGATCACTATCTAGCCTTTCTTGGGAGAAATTGCAAGGAGGCCATTTGGGGACGCTGATATCAAACGCCCGTAACGCAGCAGCGCATCAATCCATTATTGATTTGCTGCAGCCCTCCATGAGATCCCGTTCCTCGCCAGTCTCTTCATTTCTTCTCAGCTCCTTACACTGATTAACTCCGTAAATCAGTTTTCATAATTCGTCCCAGACCTTTTTCAGAGTTTTCTGCCCTTTCTTTGCGACCTTCAGTGAGCCAGTGTGACTCAGCATGTCTACGTATTTTCCTACTTCCTGTTTTCATTGTAAACGGTTGGTTATGGAGGCGTTTTAATGTACAAGTATACCCTCATTTTAAGTGCATACAACTAACGCATTAATGTTAGAATTGTGTAAAACACATTTGTCCTCGATCCTTTTTTTCGCACAAGCATCGGTATTTTAGTTTTTCATATTCACAACATCCCAGACTCCATATTTTTGAGGCATTAATTTTATGGCAACACTCCAGAAAATATTAAATTGCATGAACACAGATATGATTGAAGTTTAGCATAAAAGACGTCCAACTTCTGACAGTGTGTTAATTCCATATTTTTATTTGCTTTATTTCATGGGGAAAAAGCAGTTTATCCGTCCAAGAACTTGTGATTATTGAATTTTCTTTCATTAGTGTTGACTTTATTTCACATTTTCCAGATTTTATATTTTCTTCCTCCATAGAAGTAATTGTAAATGATTGGTCAATTAGCCTTGTTTGATAGTGAAGGGTAATTTCATGGAATTTGCAGACCTGCGTGAGGTTAAAAACTAGTTTAGTGTTTAGCGCAGCCCGTAGCGGGTAACTTACCGGGCCACATTCTCTATTGAGCTTAGTGCATTTGCGGCGGATATGTTACTCTGCTATTGTTATTGAGCCAGTATAATTGCCTTCTCCAGATAGCTAGGCCGATACATATATTACTAATTGATGCTTGCAGAAAATGGAATACATGGAATGGAAAATGCGTGGGTCCGTGGGTCCATTTACTCTTCCGATTCCGCTGACAGACGGCGAGGAGGCAGCATTGGAATGCGTAGGGAATAGAAGAAGGATTGACTTCGGCGAGGTCGATTTTTGCATAAGGTCGGCATCGAGATTTATATAGATAGTTAGCTATATTTAGCTAGATAGTTATATTTAGATAGTTAGCTATTTGGAACAGTTGTGACGGGGAGGAAAAGAGTTGTGATGGATTGTATGGGGATTTAAGGGGATGGGAATTTTATGCATGTATAGTATATTATTTTTATGTAGGTATTCGTATGTGCTAAGCGACACAAAGTAAATGCAAAAAATGAAATGGAATCAGGTACGGATAGCGTAGTTTCAGGCGTGATATGGTGGAATTGAAACATAATTACGCACCTGAAGATGATGTTCTACATCGAAACCTGGTCGTAATACATTTTATACTGTGGTAAAGTGCTATTATTTCGTAATTAGGGACCCAGGTGAAAGGGTTCCCATTTCGGGTTGACCACCGAGAAAACGGTGCTGTGATTATCAGAATGATCGGTACCACTCATTGACACTGTTAGGGATTGAAACTGCCTCCCCATTCTTAGTGTGTGGGTTTGATACCAAGGTTAAGATATTTTATTTTTAAATCCTTCTTGCTGGAACTTCATCAAGATCCTCAGAAGGATCTCCTCCTTAATTTGCATTGGCGTGAAATTTCACGAGGGAAACAATGAGTGCCGTGAAATGTGAGATAATTTTTGTGTCCGCCGAAAATTATTGATCAAATCACCTGGTATAAGTGCGTACCTGTACCAGGTCAAGGGCAGTAAATTTGCTTAATACCTAACTGTAGGTTCAGAATGAAATCAGGTCATTAGGTCGATTAAAAATTACGAATGTTGAGCAAAGGTCCAGGGGACGTTTCAGTTATGACGAGTGAGGTGAATATAAAATTCATATAACTATCCAAGAATTGAGTGGCAATAAGGTTAAAAGTTTTGAGTTACCCTAGTTATGTTTAACATTTCCCGGGAGCGAAATCACTCATTCTGAGTGATGGAAATCGAATCCATAAGATGGAAAACTGTCCGTGACCTCACAAGTTCCCCCCCCCCCACCACCGTCTGGATTAAAAAAATTATAATAATAATATCGTCGTAAATCTAGTTGCCATTGAGGATAAGAGTGTGACATAAGAAGCCCAGTTGAACGTGCGAATGAATCTGGGAGCGGTCATTAAATGTCATGGTGGCATAACGCAAAAAGTTGACCATACTTGTGGTTTGAAGGAAGTCCTTAAGTAAAACTCATGGGGAGGGCGAGGTCTGAAATTAGCCAATCACCAGTGGTAAAATAAAAGCAAAGTAGTTATAAAACTTCTATTGCATCAAATTAAAGAAAGCCAGGGATTTTGTTAAAGAGCTTGGTGGAATGCACGCCAACGCTGTGAACGATACAGCGTTCCTGGTCCTGGTAATGTGAAGTTGTCATTATTAAAAGAAATTGAAAGCGCGTTGGAACACTAATTCTGTGAACGATACATAGGTAAAAGCATATTTCCACTACATTACTTTATAATACTCTAAAGCTATAACTATAATGTTACTATATTATAAATTATATTACTCGTATAACAACAAAAATACTTATTTTTATTATAATACTAAAACTATTGACCAGTAATAATTTAAAAATTCCTTCATGTGTAACAAAATAAAAAATGCATTTCTTCTTTCTTTATCATGTATGAATTTTACTGATTTTTTAGTTCTTGCTTCAATAAATAATATCAACATACGCATTGAGGCAATAAGGGCCTTGCGGACAAAATAGTTAGGTTAGCAGTTAGTTAAGGTTAGCAGAAATAGACGTTTTGAGGGCCCAAGAATTTTAATAAAATGGCATTGGCATTGACGACTAGATTTTTATGGTAAATGAAGTACGCTTCTCGTTAATTAAAAATCTGATCTGATGAGATTATATATAAAATAATTATAGTGGATTTTCTAAAGTATTTTTATTAATACCGAAATTCTATCACGTTACCCAAGCGTACTTTCACCAATTAAAAGCCGATATATGGTTCACCCGAAGCCTAAAAAACAGGTATGGCGTTGAAAAATTTCTTATCCAATTTTTCAGACCTCACATTCGATATCGCCCTAGATCGCTGTATCGGGGAGCGTCCTATCAGATCCACCACCTTCGACAATACCCTTGTCGTTATCGCCGCGTGGGGCGTGTCAACTGCTCTGTCCAAATTTGGCGCGAGAGATTCCCCTGAACCCAGCCCCACCCTCCCAGGCGGTTCATCGGTCTTGCCGGCCCTTCCGTGTCCCTCTCTCGCGTGAGGCGACGTTTCTTTGTTCGTGGAAACCGTGGAGATTCGGAGCAGGAGATAAAAGAAGGGGGGGGGAATTGTTCCCTGCCGTGGCACGCCCAAGAGTCTCCGAAAAGCAATCGATCACTTCCCTCCAGCCATCCGTCTTCCCTTCCGACTGCCTTTTCGGTCATTTCTTTCCCAAATGTATATGAAGAGCGATGGGGGGAAGTGTAATGGACGGATAGAGAAGCAAGCGAAGAATTCCTAAGCGTGGCAGGGGAGGAGAGGAGGTTGCCGGGGAAATACAATGAAGGTAGGAAAGTTGGATACAGGACATGTTGAGTGGTCATGAAATGCTGAGTACTGTGATAAGAGGGAGGAATGTTGGGTAAGCGAGGTAGAGGGAAGAGGAAAAAGGTTAATCATGTTGGACGGAATGAAGGGTGGCAGGAAGTATGCGGAATTGAAGAGTGGTTTATTAGTGCTATACGGTGTTTAGAGTCATGTTACGCGGGGTGGTTAGATGTGTAGGATTGGCTAGTCTCTCTGTCCATCGAAGACCTACCTTAACCTACCTTAGCTTTTCTTTCTGCCATCGATAGTAAATTCTCGAGACTTCCTTGATTTCACCGTGTGCGCCCGCACGAGTTTAATGTGGTGTAAGTATTTTATCTTTCCGAGCAGTCGAGCACTTCTTCAGTGTGAGGAGAAGGTTCTTCGTTTGATGTCTCCTATTTTTTTGAGGATGGTGTGGGGGCGGAGGTTGTGCCGAAGCGGAAGTTTGGAAATCCGCTGTCACCCTCTCCAGCCTTGCCTCGCTGAGACATTCCCAATTTCGGCGCTCAATTGTCTTTCCTTGCACTTCCTTCGTGTCGCGCCCTCGACAATGCTACGGAAACCACGGTTGCGCCACACTCGTGTCAAGGAACGCGGTTATTGTTAGTGTCGCAAGGGTGCAAGGGAACCAAACTCCTTGCTCGCGAGGGCGATGGCTCCATCCTCTTATGTCGTAATCATTATCTTAATCGAAGGACCATCGTAGTTTCAAAATTCTTATTGACTGATTGCACCAATGATGATGGATGATACGGCCGAAGGAAGTCTGGAAGATAAATTCGCCAAACGAACCAGTACCCAAAGGGCAATTAAGAATCAATACTCTCCGGTATATGTATAACCGTTCTCCTTAAGTATTGTACAATGACAAATTATAGCAATGTGATGCACTCGGAAATGCAAACAAGAGGCTCATAATTTATTGTTACGCTCAGGAAATAATTTGCCCAAATCTTCGCGGTATTTGCGATTTTGGAGGCAACATTTTCACACGTATTTGGCCTCAAATTAGTGTCATTTACTCCGGCATCAAGGTAAAAATACTTTTCAAAAAATAATTATTTCATTATTTTTTATTATTTTAATATCACTTAAGTAATCCCCTGGCATCACGGGATTTACGACTACCGCAAAGCGGATGAAAATACTAAGCGTTGTTCACGATTCATATGGATTAACTACAGCTATTTGTGGCATAAACCAAGTACAATAATCTCGTTAAAAATAGGTCAGTAAACCAAACTAGTAGATTGGGAGAAATAGCTCTAGAAAAATAATTGGCAAAAGTCAATCGTACTCATAACTTCTCGTTCTATGCGTTGTATGAGCGTTGCGACAAGCCTATGAACTTATGTCATGTAGATGGCGCGTAATTAATTTGGAATAGGATAAGGTGGTCATGAAAACGATGCACGAAACTCAGTTACACCTACGTTGTTTCGCTATGTTGCGATATAAATTACGTAATACACCGTATGCTCCTCATGAATGAAACGTCTGATGGTCGTTGCATAAATATTTGGTACCGTGAACCGTAATAAAAGAGGCCACAAAAGCCCTTCATGCCCACGTTGTTTTGTGTACTCGTGTGATTTTGTAAATAATTGTTTTTAATAACTTCGTGCTTGCTTCACGCATGAATTTATCTTTTCCCGGCAGCTCGTGATATTTTGGAATCGGAGACGAAGAATGCTGTAAGTGGTGGGCAAAAGTAAATGTAATTATAGTGTATCTGTTATGGTTTCCAAGAAAATGAGATCAAAAGCATTTTCGTTTTAAAGGTATGCCAAGTCTGGAGATTTTGTTTGCTTGTATATCGACAAACCTTTTCTAAAAATAATAATGTAGGCATATAATAATATAATCTGGTACGGAGTATCATTGTGAATAGTTCTTGTTATTAGTGTCATACTCGGCATCGTGAATCGAAAAAAAACTGGTTTCTACCTATCGCTTCTCGTGAAATTCACCTCCTTCACTAGCTACAGGCTACAAGCGTGTACCGTGAATTTCCAAAGGATTCCATTTCTGGAAGAGAAATCTCATGAATTGAGGAGAGTTATCAATATAGAAGAAAGTTTTGTTGCAGTGTTATTGGTTGTATGTAATACCTAACATTGGTTACTCTACTGTATGACGTGTGGCATACTTTCTGGTCTTGCGTTTAAACGTTTTTTTTTCATTTTATGTATACAAATTTGGAACTGTAACTTTCATGGGATACTGTGAAAAGAATTGGAAAAAAGTCTTTTACTATCATATGCAACTCAAGATGAAGTGGTTTTTGAAATCCATCTTCGAGTTTTTATTTACATTTCATTTAGTTTTTCGCAACTTAGTTACTTTGTTTGCAATTTATTACTCTTCTTCGGATTAGGAAGTCAATATTTTTTCAAGAGTCGAGTGTACCTATCCATAAATATATTTTATTATCAATTGAACATCAATTAAATTTTTACAAAAAAAGGTTTTTTTTACCAAACATGTTCATCTCAGCTCTAGTGTAGACGAACTAATGTATCTTCCCGTCTTCAATTCACTCCCGCTGCCAATTAATTATTAGATATGCTTTCACTATAAGGATGGAAAATTTAAAAAAAAAGAAAAAATTGGGCGAGATGAAATGTTGAAGCTCTTTCTCAATTTTGGTGTGCGTGATGCTGCGAGAACTCTCCCGGGCATTTATCACGTAGCTTCCCGGTTTATACATTTAAATCTATCCCTTCACCCATCGATTTAAAATTGTTCAACTCCCCCGTCTGTGGCCGGAAGACCAGGACATTGAAAAGGAGCAATGCAGCAACGACGCACAACCCACCCTTCCACTCCCATAGTACCCCAATCCCAACCCATAGGTACCTATCGATGGAAAAGTTTCGTAGTGGATTCCTTGGTCCCATCCGTGTCATCTTCATTTCATGGTGCCGAGAAAATAATTCGGGAAGTGCCGTGTGGGGGGAGCAGGGAGGCCGAGAGTGAGGGGGGGGGGAAGTGGAGGTCTTTCCTCTCGTGGGGGGAGCGGGAGGAGGAAAGGCACTGCGGCGGGCTGCGGAGGCCCCGTGACTGGTACACCTCCGCCCTCTTAATGCGCGTCCCATTTGACTCCGGGTCACGGGCGGGGGAGTGGCACGCCACTGAAATCGATCTTCCGACGGTGAAAGGGGG
This sequence comes from Calopteryx splendens, assembly GCA_002093875.1. NCBI lineage: Eukaryota > Metazoa > Arthropoda > Insecta > Odonata > Calopterygidae > Calopteryx > Calopteryx splendens. The sequence goes on along the minus strand of LYUA01001301.1, from coordinate 217,745 downwards.
GGGGGG
>LYUA01001301.1:195499-207647 GCA_002093875.1 Calopteryx splendens | reverse complement strand
TATTAATTTTGTTTGATATATGATTAATGTGGTTATGCCATGATAAGTTATTGTTTAAAATTATAGTCTGTAGTGATATCTATAGAATGTAGTCTGAATATGATAGGTACCTCAAAAAACTAGCGTGAATGATATTGGGAAAAATGGGCCATTTAGTCTGGAAGACACATTCCGTATCGTCTGAAGCCGGGTTGATAAAAGTAGGCACTAGTCTCTTTCGGAATGGGAAGAGTAAAAAGAAAAATAAAAACTGGAGGAGTAGGCGCCCTTTCTATTTTATTTCCAAGTAGACCATGGGGAAGGAAGAAGTGTTGCACTGGAATAGTCGGGAAACAGCTACTTTGCATTGGAGGGTTTTCACAGCAGGAAGGGGTCTTAATTCGGGTGATATTCAAACCATCCAGTCACTCCTTTCACACCTAACCCCCAAGGGAGGATGGCCCAGAAATAATTAAGCAGGCGTCGAAATTCAGCGAAACCTTATTTTACCCTGCGATCAACCTATTGAATATTGTTCGTTGCTATTCTGGAGGGAAGCCCTCAACGGAGAGGGTGGGGACGGTTTCAGTTGGGCATTGTTTTCCCTTGGACTTGCGAATGAATAATTAATGCGAGTCCACAGTGGTCGGGGTCTCTCTTAAGGGACCGCTCGGGAACCGCCCTCTCTTTGGACCAATCCATTATGCGAACCAGGGTCCCTCGGTTTTCATGAGAAAGGAATGAGAAAGTTTGAGGTTTTCCCCGAAAGTGCACGAAATGTTCATCGAACACCCGAGGCCTAGCTTTTCTCTGCGAAGAAAAGTGAGTTGCCGTCGCAAAGCTAGAAAATTTTAATTATCTCTCAAAGTCCCGTTCAAGTTTCGTAGTGAAAGCTCAAAGCTGTGTCGACTTCCACCCGATGAGATTCGAAATTTTGCGAATTGTAATGATTGCAATGTGCCTCTTCTGTACTATCGCCATGGTAGCCTGCAGTCCGGTTCAAATCTCCGTTACATGAGTTTGAAAAGTTTCGGCAGCTCAAAGGATTTTGAAGTATGCATATTGTTGAGAATATTTTTTGATGCTGAGTTAACTAATAGTAGCCATGATTTTTAATAGGCGGTCTTTGTGGAGTGAGAGCGGAGATTTTATCCCATTTTTGGACTGGAATAGCCTTGGCGCTTCATAATAAGGAAGCGGAGAAGGCATTTACAAATTTGCTTTCAACAGAATGTTCTGCACAGGTTTCCAATTAACTGAACAATGTTTAAAAACAACTTCATCCTTTTTAGCGTCAATAAATAATTGATAAAGTCGCATTATCTGGACATCTACAAGTGGGTGAGAACCGTGGATTTTGCCGTCACCTTATTACTACTCTCCAAAACTCTTTTGCAGCTACACTTTTCGAAATTGATAAGATCATGGCACTCACATTACCAGCATATTAAATAACGATTTTTATTTATTTCCTAAAATGGTTCCTTTGAAATCTAATATTTTTGCTAACCGTTTCAATCATCTAATGTCTTCTAACCGATTTTAATATTTTTCTCTGCTGCTCCTACATTGATTTAAATTCGTCTCTATCATTACGCCTGGAAACGCAGAGATATTTTTTTACAGAAATTAATGGGATGTCTTAAGACGCGAACATTTTTATTTTTAATTTAACGCCAGAAATTAGAATGATTATCGCCAAAAAAGCATCGGCTCCGTCGGAACGAAATGCTTCAGTTTTCTCATCCGACCGCCTCAAGTTCCACGTAGGCGTTCCCTGGGGGCGGAGCGAGGGTCGGTCGGGGGGGGGGCACCACGCCCTCTCGCCCCCTTCCACCCCACTCGATCACTCAGAGGAAGGGAGGGGGGTGTGTTTGGAGGGCGGCGACGCCTCGTATCAACCCCCCCGTCACTCTCCCCCAGCCCCTCGCGAACTCTTTGAACGGAGGGGGAGGAAGTTCGCCACCCCCCCCCCCACCCCCACCACCAANNNNGGGGGGGGGAAGTTCCCCCCCCCCCCCCCCCACCCCCACCACCAAAGAGGATCTGCTTTGGGATTCTTCGCGGGTGCCGTCGGCCCTCTCCCCCCTAGACACCCACCGAACCTCCCCCACTCCTCGTCTTTCCTTCCTCCCCACACCATTCATCCTCCTCCTCTCCTTCCCAGCCCACCCCTTCTTCCCCATCGCACCAATTATTCAACCCCCGAAATTTCCATTTTAACGACCCTGTCCTCCCGCATGCGCGCACACACACACGGCTGCTCCCCTCCCCTCTTTATCTTCGCCTCACTCTCTCTTCGCGGCCGAATTTTTTCTCGGAGGAAGTTTACTTCGGTCAAAATCGCCTCGCAAGCGACCCCCCTCCCTCCCGCCCCCGAAACTACTCTCGGGGAACGCGCACACGACTTGAAGAACACGCTTCTCCTCCCTTAAATCCGTCTTAGGGTGACTGGAGTAGCAATCGTGAGTCGTTATTTGCGATTTTTATGTTGGAATCTAATTTCATCTATTAAGTACTTCAGTGTGAATAATAGAGATTTAATATCTTATCCCTTGTAATTAATGAGGCACAGAAATTTTTGAACTTCGTGCCTCTTCGTCCGTTAAAAGTCGTGAGGACTCCGTGGCGTCCACGTGGATTTGGTAATTGCAATAGAAATGTGATTGTAATGAATTTATGAGAAAAAAATGAGGTCGGGAAAGAGTAATGGGGATTTAAAAAAAGAACAGTTCTTAAGATTTCAAGTCCCTGTCGGAAATCCCCTTTCCGCAAAAATATAGACGCAGAGATTGGAGCAAATGCGGAAATATCGTATTCGCCTAAATGTGGTTGTTTTTTTAAGCCTAGAATATTTGTCTTTTCGTGTGTTTCAGACCATTTTCTTATCAATTTGACACGCCTACTTGCGGATTATAAGTGGAGATATTGCATACTTTACGATGCAAACGAAGAGATCCCCGTAGGGTGATGTAAATATCCAAGCATGTACTTGAGGAAGGGAATATGGTTGGCTGGTGAATTTTCTGAATGCAGCCTTGTCGTTCTCGTATATTAAAAATCCGAAGGAAACCGCGCAAGTGAATATTCAAATTCAGAAAAAATGGCAGGAAAGTACCGAAGCGAATTTAGAACTCTTATATTTTGAGGGAGCAGCAGGCAGGGCAGATTGCTTTCGAACACTTTTCTCATAAAGCGTGCAAAAATGTCACAAACTGCGTCAAATTTACGTAGTACCTATTTCGGGTCGAGCGTGTCACTGCTTTTATTTGACCGAGATTTATTTTTAATTTTCTACTCGGCTCGTAAATTTCCTGCTTGGTGAAATGTGTTACGTAAAGGTTTTCGAATGACATTGACATGGTGTCAGCATTTCATTGTTTTTTTAGAGCTATGAAAAGATTATTTTAAGCTGTAAGCCTCTTTAAATGCGTGTTTACTCAACGAAACCGTGCCGAACCGAAACTGAAAAGGCCTATATTGTTAATATGGACGCTTTAATATAGATTTTATAAAGAGTTGATTTAAGACGCCCCGCGGCTATATGATGCTCCTTCACTTCGGGTAATCTATTTATTTTTTTACATAATTGACATTCTCAGTCGAAAATGTTTTAATTTCTGTAGAGAAAAATTTATTTAAGATATTCCGGCATGCAACTTTATATTTTTTCTCACTTCGTGCTCAGGGTTTCAACTCTCGGCACATGTCAATGAAACATTAGTTTGGTCCTTTTGCATTATTCTCTCATACGAGGGATGACCTAAATGTATCGTTTTGCAAATGTAAAATAAGCGTGTTTACGTTTTTTTAATCATTTGCAATGTTTAAGGCAACAGAAGATCCCCTCGACTATGGTCTATACATCCGGTTTCTGATTGCAAGAAAGCTCCAACCCTCTGCAAGTTATCGCCAGATTGTTGAGATTTATGGTGATAGTGCAATGAGTGGTTGGACTTACCATGCGATGAATTTACCGAAATTTCAAGAGGGCTCGTCATTATTCAAGAGCGAGTGTTTGTCATCATTTGTGGCGCCGTTCTTAGAAGAGGGAATAAACCGTAGGGAAAAATAAACAAGAGGGAACTGTTTTCCAGATACGACAAGTGCCTCAAAAACGGCGTAAATTATGTCGGAAATGGTATAGAGTATGCTCTTCCATGCAAAAATGAATGTAAAGCAAAATTAGCATGGGTGAAGTTTTATACAAAAACTGTACGTACTTTTTGAATGACACTCGTATTTTCCCAACATTCTTCAAAACTCAAACGAAATGCATGGGTATCACGTGAATCTAAGATGCTTTTAAATATACACAAAACATCACGTTTACTGATAAATTTGGGACTCTTTTTGGTTCCAAAACTTTTTATTTTTCCTTCTCACTCCCCCCTGGTGAACGCAATGAAACATTTTCTAGAGGAAATGGAGCAGTAGTGAAAGTGGAAGCTGGAAATTTCTCCCCCACTCTGGAGTAATATCCAGATCCACTTCTTGAGTGAGATTTTCAATGTTTCATGGTGGCGATCACGAGGACGAGGGTTGATCATTGAATATCTTTTTCCAAGTTTCCTGGAACGGGAGAAATTCATCCATCGCTCCATCCAGAATTAATCACGGGGGAAGGGCTCTCTCTAGTGGACAGTGGTCACTTTGGAATCAGCCGTTTCCGATCGGCATTTTATGGGTGATCCTTTTATGTCGGGAGCGTCGGTGAATTTCATGAAGTTTCATTTCCTTGCTCCTGGAACTTGTTTTCGAAAGGATGCCTCCCCACATATGCGAATGGCATGTCGTGTGGAAACAGTCGAATTCGGAGAGTGGGAGCAAATGTTGGTTAAATATACATCACCTTGTCCGTTGTGTATCGTTGCCCAGAGGATTCAGGAATTGTATTTTTATGCGGTACTACACCCTCTTTTCGCCTTGGCGGAAGGCCGTTTTTTTTATATTTAACCTTCTGGAAGTTTTCAAAATTGGCAGAAAGTAATGTACTACAGGGGGAGTAAAGAGATGTCACTAATAATGCTATTGTTTCCAAAAGAGGAATAAAATCTAGTCGCTGATGCGAGTTGTCTCTTTTTCTTGTGTCGCGGTATTTACTGGAAGTTCCCCGAACGCTTTCGTATGGGAGCTGTCATCGTGGAAAACCTCTTCATTGGAAGGGATTTTTGAATTCAGAGAATCAGAGAATTCTGTGGAATTTTTCATCAGTTAGCTTTTGAATCGCTTAGTGCGGTTGCGAGAAATGAATCCCATTCATCTGCGTGTGCACAATGCGCCGCGAGAGTGTTTGGCCAGAGGTCGTTATGACACCAGTCACTAATAAGTTGACGAAGAAGACTGGAAAGGGGAGTTACGTTTGCATTATTTTGACGCTCCACTCCTTTTGAATTGCGGTTGGGATTGGTGAGAAGTGAAAAGGAATCCATGAACCTGTATGTGCTGTATCTCTCTTAGTCTTATTTAAGTGCTAATATTTTCAAACTTTCTAATGGATTTGATCTTATCTTTGAATCTGTCTAATGGATTTGATTTCATTTCCTCCAGCGCTCTGGGAAAGTCACGCGATTGATTTCATGGTAATATGTTTAATGGAGCGTTCGAGTGTTCGGTTTCCCGGGGGACCCAATCCCCATGTCATCTCGGTTATTTCTTCAACGTGTGTATTGTGCGCTTTCTCGTCCTTGTGTGGGAGGGATGAATGAAGGAAGGGTTTGCGATCCGGCGGATACGCGAGGAGAAGCGTTCCAGAAACGCGAGTGTGTTTTTCTCGGGAATTGAATTTGCAGGGATTTTATTTTCTTCGAGGGATGAATGCGAATCCCGAAGTGATCGAAATGAAAGAGGGGAGGATGGTGGTAGGTGGGAGGGGAGGGAAGGGAGCCGGATGAGAAGTAGGTAATGTGTGTCGTTGCGTGTGAATACATGAGTATATGACGGCTTGTAATATATCTTGATATTATGTTTCTGCCGTGATTTAATATTAAAATGAATATGGGAGGAAAAGGAGGGCAGGACAGATAATGGTTTAGAAGTTGCAGGAGGCTATCGTGTCGAGGGTAATGTAGGTTAGGTCGCTGCAAATGACGAAAAACTGTCGCTTCATGACCTCACGTAGGGAACGATTTATAACGACGTAAACCCTTGACGAGGTCGAGGGAATGAGTAAGGGGCGTGTTTGTCTCGAATTTTCTGGTTGCAGTAGGGTATTTCTACTTCAGTTTCATTTCGAAGTGTTGGTGCCAAAGTACTTATCCCTATCTTGGATATTATCTCATTTGCCTTTCTAATTCTCAAGTAGTAGGTTGCCAACTAGTAATGCCAGTTGTCGTTTGTGAAGGTATGTAGGTACCTATTATCTGCAGTTAACTTTCTTAATTTTATTCTGTGCCATTGTCTTTCGATTAACAATTTGTAGATATTAAGGGAACGTTCGCATTTCGATAATTTAAGAATGAGCTAAATTAATCAACGCTAATGGGTATATGCAAGAGACAGTTAAGTAATGGTGTAAATAATCACTATTTTAAAACCGAATATTTCAATATCGGGAATCCTCTTCTGCATTTCGGAATTGGTTGAACCACTTTATACTTTTGAACGGCTGGGGTATTTAATATGAGATGCACAAGAGTTGTTAGTGCGGACTACATGAAGTGTGCAAATTCAGGATTAGAGGACTAATTCTTTCCCAATGCCACCAGCGGTTTTACAAGAAGATTTGGTATCCAGAAACTCTTACTGCTATAAATTGTTGAAGGAGGGCCAGTGAGAGACATCAAGCATATTTGAACCAGTAGTCAGTAGCAAATACATACTATAGCCCACTTGGTAACCATGTCTTGAACCTATGGCTCATGGTGTGTCACCATCTGTGATTTAAAATTATTTAATACATTATGTACAGCAAGAATTTTCATGGAGTGGAACGTGAAGGTATCCTCTTGATTTACTTACTATTACAAGTTCTTAAGAAATAAAATTGGGAATGTCCAATTGTGGAGTGGAACGAAGAGTTTCCTTTACGTGTTTTGCCGAAATCAAATGGAGAGATTTTGAGGTTCCATGTCGGGAGCGAGGAACAGAGGAGATCGCGAGTATTTGGGTAAGTGCCCGGTCTCTCTGAATTACGGGATTCAAGTTACAGCGAAAGCCGTAACCTCTTCTGCCCCTTTGTGATCGTGCCAACAGCTTCCGAACATTTCCATTCTCCGACCGTTTGAAAGAGGAGGACACATTTTCCGACGTTGATTGCTCTTCGGCATTCCTCAGCTCTCTTTAATTACTGCTCTTCCCCCTCGCTCTGGATTGCATTGTACCGACTCATGTGGGCGGGAGGGAGGTGGGGGAGAGTGGGGGTAAAACGAGAGGAATGACTACGGGTGCCGCGTTGACGGCTCTTTAGGAACCCTTCTCTCTCTCAGAAGTCCCCTTCTCGGTATCCTCTTAACTTTCTGAGGTAAAATCCTTTGTAGGAGTATATTGGTGAACATTTTATAGTTGTTACTCACGTTTTGGTAAAGAGGATTTTTAGAAAAGAAAGTAGGGAGTTGATGACGAGATCTATAAGTAATGAATGATATTAATATAAGATTAGTGAAAACTTTTTAGAATATGGTTTTGAAGTAAACTTGGTCGTTGAAGTTGGAGGTCAGGCAGAGGTTGGAAGCTTTTGTGATGTGGTTGTGGAGAAGAATGAGACAAATAAAATGGAATGAGAGGAAAACAAACGAAGAATTAGGGGAAGGGAAGCTGTTGGAATAAATTCAAAGAATGCGGGAGAGGTGTGTGCGGGGCATATTTAGCAGTAACGGAACGCTGAAGGCACTGATAGAGGGGAGAATTTTGGGTGAGGGAGGTAGATAGAGGCAGATAGGATTATGTATGCATGACTGAATGGAGGTAGAAACTATGTGAGGTTGTCTGTAGTTTAAAGATATTTAGTTTCATGTTAGGAAGGGCAGAGATGTGTGACACTGCTTTTTCCCTGAGTATATTAAAAATCTACCCTGACTGGTAGACTAACGTTAATAGTCAAATAAAACACATCTTACTGTTGCGTAGTTCTGCATTTTAAACCCATAAAAATCTCCTCTTCCGTCTGCAAGAGAAGCGAAACGGTATATTTTGTCGCGGGCAAACCACGGGCATTGGCAAGAGAACTCGTGTCCTGATGTCTATCGGGTGTTTTAATAGTCTGAGCCAGCAAACCTTGAAGCGCAGTCGCTTTGATTTTTTTTTCACGGGTCTTCATCGGCTGTTGGACATTTATTTTTTTAGTTGGAGAGGATCTAAAGTGTCGTTTGTGCCGCGAATCCATTTGCGGAAGTCAAACTTCGACGTCGGGTGTCGGATCCGGCACATTGATCGCGTTCGTTTGGCCGCAGTCACGCGCGACCAACACACTCCTTTGATACTCCGACACCCTCCTTTGCCGATCCCTCACATTGCCTCGGGCAACTTGGTAGAGGATTATCGAAAGGTGGGAGGTTGTCCCGGGGTCAAGTGTGGTACGAAATTAGCCAAATCCTAAGATGGGAATGTGAATGTTGTCGTGAATTGATTCTATCCCATTCTATAATAAATTTTGGCGGCTATGAACGTGCACGTCGCTCTTTACCAAACGTTATTAGAGTTACGGCGATGGTGATTATGTATTTCTTTGTCCTAGTAGAAATGATCAAGGAAGAGTTGTATGGTAGAGAATGAGATGGAAACCTGGTGGCGTTCATCTTAGTGTGTGTGTGTTTTCGTTCATGCTTGCATTGTGGTGGATAGGTCTTCCGGGCAATCAGTGTTTAGACCTTCGATGTATTCGGCAGTTTGCGAAGTCATTTCCCCGATTGACCCAAGGACTTCCGCACCACACATCACATAGGCACGGCATTTCAGTCTTAAAATAAATTTGCCTTCTCTCTGCTGCGAAAGTATTTTTAGAGGCCCATGCAATAGCGTCACGCCACTAGATAAGGCGGTAATCAACCACTGATGTCTGTTTAAGATTGTACTTACAATTAAAGTTCGACTTTAACTTATATCACATTCATTACAAAATGAGCTCTCGGTCGAGTTCGGCACTTGCTGGAGTATCCACCGTCCAAGTCACCATCCCGAGAGAGATTGATTATTTCGAACAAATAGCATTCGGGATTTTTCTATTAAATATCGTATTCTCGTTAAACGTGTGAGCGTTGCTACCACTGAAACAATCATGGTGATACTTCTGAACGTCTTGACAGATTCGCGTGTCAAGTTGTGATGTCGATACTATAACATTCGATTCAATACTAAAAAACGAGTTAACTCTTTTGTGTATATCTCAGAGTTAAAATGGTCCGTCGATCACAATGGATTTCTCAAACACCCCTTACTCAGAGGCAAGAGAGCAAATTTTAAGTTGGAAAACATTTGAAAGAAAAAACCGACTGATGAGACCTCGTATGGCATGAGTACTTATAAAAGTGCGCGTGGTCATTCATCGTTGACATAATTATATTTGACCCGCTGTATTTTTCTTGCATTAGTTGGCAGTGTCGATATACTACGACAGTAATCGAAATTAAGCACACCTTGCATAATTAGGTATAGGCGTCATACGTGCGAGCGAATCCGAATGTGCGCACATGAGCATACTAACGAAGGTCCGCATGAAAAATCAGTCTTGTGGTGATGTAGTAGTAGAGTGTTGTTTAGTGAAGAAATTATTACGAGGGAACAAGCCTACAACGTGAATTTCCGAAAAACGCAAGATTTCCGGTTAATTATTATTTTAAAATACTTATAGAGAATTTCATCACAGTTTCCTCTTTCTCTGCAGATATCGCCATTTTAAGATTGGAATTAACGTTTAATAAGAAAGAGCAGTTCGGAAAACGTTGCGACTGCTATCACCACCATTCTTCCACCTCGATATTTTTGCGGCCCGGTGGTGGATATGGACCCGTTCCTTAAGATGAAAACATGCCCCTTCAAGGCAGGGGCGAATGATATGACGCAGGGAAATGGAAAATGGGATAACGCTGCGATGAAAACAAGACGAAGAACGAATCGGAAGGAGAGAACGGCGTCATGGGGGCATGGGGATCTCCGTTCTCTCTGTGGGCATCCATTTGAGGAATTCATTTTTTTACGAGGCCATTACCATCCAAGCAAGCGGATCGTTGGTACGAAATAATTGGTGAAGAAATTTTTCTGCAGGAAATGTGTGTAAGGGTTTTAATGTATAATTGTTGACAGAATTTTACGTTTACGGAGCTCTTTGTTTATTATGTAGAAAAACAGAAGATCCGTATGAAAATAGTGTAGTGTTTTGTTCATGAAACACTTTTCTTGTTGAATGATATTTCACGCTAAGCGTTTTTCTTTTGGGTGATTTCCAAAACTATGTTTTCGAATCTGTAGTCTTCAAAGAGGTTTAATGACTCTCCCGGAAATAACTTGTTGCCAAAAGCATTGTGCTCCCATGGCTTATTTCAAATATCTTTGCGACGCCGGGAGAAGGGGAGATAATGTTACCCGGCACGTGACGAAGGAGGAACCAGCGAGGATTTTGATTTTTGGATTGGTGCTTGGGTCTGGGCGTAGATGGGTGCGAAATATTCGTAGGTCAACCTTAACAGGCCAAGTAGTCAGATGCTGATGTTTTGAAGGCTATTTTTGCCATCGAAACGTAAGGAACTGTACCTATGCCTACATGACCTGGCGGAAGACCAATGAAGGCTTCAGTCGCAGCTAGAAAGTAGTTGGTGGAGAATAGGCCAGGATAATTAAAGTGGCTTTCAGACCTCCGTCGTATTCCTGTGGGGTGATTCTATAACGCTATTCAAATGTTTTCGCTACAGGGAAAGCATGCACGAAATCAGTCTTGGCAGTTGTTACTGATCCCGAAAAGAATAATCAGGGATCGCTGTCACCTTGTAGCAGGGACATTCGAGCGTATGAAGGGTAATTCCCAAAGTTGATCGGAATGGACTATAGTATTACTGGGATAATGGTTAAAACCCACAGCTTAAATCGAATTAACTCATGGAAACAATACCGGCATGGACCAAATACATTATTCCTCTCGATTGTCGAGCTCCGATTTGCCCAAGTTCTGTACTATCCGATCCGAGGTACAGATTTACCTATTCACGTATGCATCGACAAGCCGCATAAATGAATTACCTTCTTTCGTTATGGCTTCATTAAGTCCGTTCGATTCGAACAAGGGAACGTCAGCAGTAAAAAGTGCCTCAAGGGAAAAGAGAAAGTATTTTGTCAATGTAATGGAAAGGGAATATCTTGCTTACGGCATTATTATTTTCGAAATTATTTCCTTAAATATGTCGAGCAGTTGAATGTGTGTCGTTCACTCTGGTACAGAATGTCAATTTTATTCATGAATTCTGCAGATGGACCCAAAACTTATTTTTGCAAAACGTTTTCATCACCGAACCGAAACAGAGAGCGTCTTCATATTCCAATATATTCGTTATTATTTATAAAATCAATGAGGTGAGCAATTTCTGAGAGGGCCGCGTAGTCCCGGCAAGTCTTTGGCGAAATGGCGTCTCCGGCGCAGGCGAGAGAACGGATCAGTTTTGCGAAAGGCTGGGCACCTGAAGGCCGAATATCCCTGAGCAAAGTAGTTTGCGATTGGATGGAAGCGACTTGTGACGTAGTAGCTAGTGTGGCCCGCCTCTTTCAGGGAAAAGGGGTGACCTTTTCGATGTCTGCCCGTATGTAACTTGAAAATTTCAGCGGAAGATTGAAGACGAGAAAAATACAGGTATTTGCGTTTCTTCTTTAAACTCTTATCAGGTACGGATATTTAAAAAAATTGGCGAAGGAACCCATTCTTTTTTCTTTTTGTCGCAATTTACGTTCGCACGTAACCCCTCGTTATCATCCGTGGTGACCTCTGTCCACAATACCCCGATTAATCGTGACTCTGCTGTACACTATTACGTCACGTTAACTACAATTTAACTCCGTACATTTTCCTCGTCGAGGAAGTGGCCGAAGCGCGTTTTCGGATTCTTTTCGAAGGAATCTTTAAAGTCGGAAATAACCTTCTGTCAGCCTCGGTGCGTTTGCAAGTCGTTGCGCACAATCCGAGGTGGGATATTGGCGATGGGAGCGTGGAGGGGGGGAGGGTGAGTGGGCAGGGGGAGGTGATTGGGGG
>LYUA01001301.1:139184-151714 GCA_002093875.1 Calopteryx splendens | reverse complement strand
ATTTGCCCCCCCCCCCACATTTTTTTTTTAAATTAGGCTCGTGTTTGGCCTGAACCGTGTCAGAAGCGGAGATGATAGCCTATTACGGAAAAACTGGATCCTGTCCGTTTTGTTCCGAGGCCGAGGGTAAATGGTGTTTATTATTTAATAATATCTTCTTTTAGGGGAGAAATTTTCTCAGCTTGCTTCCATTACTCCGGCTGATTATTTTTATTACGAGGTTTTGTAGGGGTTTGGCTGTAAGTGAATGTTTGCATTCTAGAGGTAATAATAGAGGAGCTGTAATGCTTTCAGTAAGACATTCTGGGTGGATAATACTTTGGATTTTCGTCCGCGAGCGTCCCAAGTCCTCGGCTAAAGGTCTCGTTTCGAGGGAGCGAAAAATATTTATGGATATCTGAACGTCAAGTATCAAGCTAAGCTCACTAGTAAAAATATAGTTTATCAAAATTTCCTCCATATAACAACTTTACTAAAACTAGGAGTTCGAAAAAGTAGCCAAGTTATATAAGATGTCGAAATTTCAGTGAAACGGTTCAATTTATTTAAATTTCACATGAACATCACAGCCGGTAAAAGGAAAGACTTCCCTTTGCTTTTTTTTTTAGCATTTCAGCTGTTTTTTTTTAGGTTTTAGCTATCTACCTTAAGTGTCAGGTAATGTGATCCATTCCTGTTATATGTGTTTTCCATATGCTCCTTGTTTTTCCTCCTCTCTCTAGACATTTTTCGTTGGTTAATATATCCGTCCATTTTTAATTAATAAAACTCCTTTATAGCACCGTTAATGATTCTAATCTTGCTTTCTCTACTGCCGTGCCTAGTGTCGTAGGCGTTGAGTGCTATTGCTCGTATGTTTGTGGCGAAGAAGTACTACTTCTTAAATTAGGTTTATAAATATTCTTCTTGTATAACGTTTTTTGCCAATTTCTCTTCAGCTACTCTCCTTGATTAATCCATTGATTGTGGTCTTTCTTACCAAATATCTTCATTAATTACTATTTATTACATCTTACGTTTTTTCTTTTTTTTAAATTTGTTAATTGTCTTCAGTTGGCAGATAAATTTAAGTACACATTAATTTCTCTATCTTCATTCCATTATATTAGTTTCGTTTTAATTTAGGAACACTATACTTAATCAATAGTTTATTTTATTCGGAGTTTTCACTGTTGGGTTGAAACTCCATGCATTGATTTTCTGCCACAAATATTACTCGAATTAAAAAAAATTAAATTCGTCCCTGTGATTCCCCGATCGATTCGAATAATATTTTTCTTCAGCTTAATAGCTTGCGCGGCTCCGCGGGCTGGCGTACTGTGCCAATGCTTGGAATTTGGAATAACGATAATGGATTGCATGACTAATTACGTGCGAATTACGTGCTCGATCCTTGGAGGTGGGATGGTGGAGATTGGGGTTGTCGACGCTCATTGACTCCAGTTCATTTTATCCCTGCGAGACCATTTTAAGCCCTTAAAACGAGTCGCGGGACTAATCACACTGATTACATCTAATTTTCATTTCCTCACAATCGCTTTCTGATGCTTGTATGATGAGTATCTATCACGAAGCGTTTCCATCTATGCGTATTTTTCAAATAAATTTACGACCGTTGTTGCCAAATTTCGTGCTTCGTGGTCCTTGGCTCCGGGAGGAAATTGGAATTAGCTGAAGAAATGTGGCAGCAGTGGGCAACATTTCGCTCGAAATCCGTCGTTCTAAAAGTCCCGCACTAAGCGCTGTGGCGAATTTCGTGGTAGATTCCTTTCTCGTGATGCATTGGGACACGTAATGTTTGCATTTTTTATCCCTTACTTCCTTGGTTTTCACCGTGGGCACTAAACCAAGCTAAAAGTGAATATAATTAGCAAAAAATATATTTTTGAAAAATTCTGTCATCTATATACCTATGTCGATATTGTTGTAGGGTTTCGATGAAATGGAAATCAGATTCTGTTCAGACATTGATGGTATCATAATCTGATTTCCGCATTTCGCAAAAATGCAAACAAATTGATAAATTACTTAGCTTTTAGCATGTATGCTTTATGCGTTTTCCATTTAGCAAAATGCACTGTTGTTTTCGGCTTAGTAATTGAATATATTACTAAAAACGTTTCGTTTCTGTTGGAAAGTGTTTATTCTGGACGGAATTGTGAAATTTTTAATGAATAGTTATATTCTCTGAGGCGTTCATTTTTAGTCGGTTGAATTCCCGAGTCGTCGTCGTTAGCTTCTGCATAAGTGAAGTAGTTGAGCGAGGGGAGTTCGTATGGACTGTATTTGTAAGCGTCGGTCGTTAATTTTATTTTCGTCCCAGGCCATGGCAGCAGTTTCGTACTCACTGGTCTTTGGAGTGAATGCGCTGCGTGCCGTTGTCCACTATTCAGTAGGAGAGAGAGTGCAGCAGAATCCCCGAGAGACCATTGAGCCTCCTGCATTTTTGCGGAGTCTTAGACAGTTTCGTGCATAAGTTAGGGACCCAATTGAGTAAAATGGCGTTTCCGCACGGCGACTCTTTACGTTGCATGGCCTAATAAAAAAGTTGCATGAAAGGAAATACGCTCTTCTTTCAATTCGAAGAATGATTGGCTGGAATCTATCCTTCTTCCCTTTCCCAAACTGGTTCTCATACACCCTGTTAAATATTCTTTCTCTTATCTCGCTTTATTTGGTCTACGTATTTTCCATTTAGTCTTTGTCTCACTGTGGGGATTTTATATTTTTCTCCGTATCGTGTTCCATTCAGGTTTTTACTTTTTCTATTTTTCCGTATATTTCTACCCTACTTACCCCATCCTTCCATCCCACAACCCAGCACTAGGTTTCGATGTCGCCTATCCTTCTTTGGTCTGTCAATAACTAAGGCTCTGATCCGTAGAGTGCTCCACTACATATTAAAAGTATCCCACGTACTCTCTCTTCTTCATAAGCGTCATGTTAACTTGAGCTAAACTCAGCTCAATAACGTCCGTCGAGGGGGGGATGGGAAAGGGTTTTTGTGCTGCAACTGCTGTAAGGGTCGGGAAGGAGGCGTGGTACAAGTATTCGTTGACAAGACGAACTTAACGCATTATTTTTAAAAGCTCTGATTGTTGTCGAGTTTTTGAATTCTCCTCGGTTATTACAAAAACATGCCAAAAGTCCAAGTTAAAATAATTTTTATGGTGTTGTTGGAATGTTTGGAAAATTTTCTATTTTTGGGACAGTTACCGGTTTAAGCTTTAAAATGTTCTTGTTTTCTATCATATCAGTTTTGAGCCGTCTGCCCGACATATACTCCGTTACAATCACCTAATTATAAAACATATCTCCCAATTTTGTTGCCAGCCGCGTCTTTGGGTTTCAATACGAGATTTTTCAAAGTCACCCGTGGTTTAAAGGAAACGCGAAAGGCCTCTTTAGTTAGTATCTTCGAAATATTGTGGATATCTGTTCCAAATAATTAATGGAGCACCATTGTTTTTAGGTTTGGTAATACATCGAGTCGAATAGATTGAGCTGATGGTAAAAATGTTCTGTTTTGTTCACTATTACTTTCCGAGGCGATGCTTATTTTTCGCTCTTCTCGGGTGAATTTATCTTTACTAAGTGGCACATTGAACCCCCGATGAAACATTGCATGATAGGCCATAAGTTTATGGGAGTAGCAGTGTCTGGAATCAGCCGAAATGACGTGGTTTGTGTAACTGGGTTTGCGAAATATTGGAAAAACATGTCAACCATTTTACCGATGAGATCGATATTTCTAGGAAATTTATAGAACTGTATGAATCTACTTCGCAAGTGGAAGAAATTTTGAATGAATATTGTTAACTAATTTCGTTAAAATATCTAATTGGTGAAGGGAGCCGTTCCATAAAAATATAATGCCGTCGGGTTTAACTTGAGTTTTTATCTGCTGAACTCTGTAACATATTGGCTTAGATACGTTTAGATGCCTGTGTCATAAGAAATTGTGTGTAAATTGAATCCCTGTGAAGATGGAATAGCACAAAGTTTCGCAAGACGAGTTTTTTTTAACATGTTAATCCATTTGCAAAGATATTCGATCGCTTGGGCGTCGAAGAAACTGCCACAAACACCCAAGTAACTTTTTGCGACATTCTCGATTCTCGTGAAGTTTGTCAAATCGTTTTATTTTACGTTCCATTTTCAAAACTTCGTTCCCTTAACTTTTCCCGATGAGGGGATCCAAGAGGGCCTATAGGTAACCGTCGGCTGTGAAACTTGAAGACTGTGATGACTTCTTGTGTCTGCCGGGGGTGCCGTTTGGAGGGCGTTCCTCAATTTCACTCCGAAACTCGATCAAGTTCAAGACCATGCATCGCTCTATAGTCTCTTGCATTTGTGCCGACAGTAGGAAGTAGGGTTAGACAGTTGGCAGTGAAAATGGCTAAAATATATCGACGTGTAACTTAATCGATTTTTTATTTACTACACCTCAATATTTTTCGCGTGCATTATCCATCCAAAATATGATGCATCAATAATGCTTAGAAAGGGAAATGATGCATATTTTCAATAATACTTGATGACACTAATGGATAGCGGCTAAACACCCCAGGCCACCCGCCATCAAGGCGGCTTGTCAGGGTAAGATGTAGATACACTTTCCAACATTTTTGGTATTGATCATCTTCAAGATCATCAATTTTTGAAGCATAAACTTAAATTTGAGGATCTTTATTGTTTGCTTCACAAAGGGACATTTCGTTAAGTTTGCTTCGAAAATGGAGGGCATATCGTGTCTCAACGTGTCTCTCTCTCTCTCGCTTTGCAGCGGGCAACACCAGGGGCGAAGGAGACGCTAGCTGCAACGCGTGAGAAGCGTTGAAACACGACATTCTCCAAAAGGAGTCACACTCGGAGGCCACCTTACCACGAGTCGTTGTTAGCTGGCCTCCGAACGGTTTTTTTAAATAATAAAAACGCGAAAAACAGCTTATGCATTCTTCTTGTGCTAATTTATTGATTTGTGCGGAAAGGGATTCTTAAAGTTTTTTTTTCATCTTTACAGGTCTCAACTCGACAACGGAAGGATTCCAATTCGAATTAACGACAAAGGTGAGTCGAGAATTCCGTCGTGCATTTAATTGGCCTGGTGTTGGTGATTATGCCATCGCTATTATATGTAAGGCGCCACGGCGCTTCTCTTAAGTGTCTGCTTCGCAAAGTATGGAGATAAATGATGTTCGTTCGTAGGTTCAAGTAACATTTTTCATGGGCCAAAGTGACGTTTGATGTCGATTCTTTGAATAGAGTGTTGCGAGTGTTCGCGATTCTAGTTCTTATTCCTGGGGATTTTCTGCGATGATCGGCGAATATGTGTGATAATGCTAGAGTCAGCGGCATTCAACATTTTCAGGATTTAAATATTCCCAGCTCGGCTTGGAAATGGGAAGAGATTTTCTGTCTCAAAAAATCTGCAAGAAAAGAAATGTTGGCGATTATTCAGTTTTTAGGATGATTCCCGAATTTTTTAACCCAAAGATTCCCAATTTTTTAACCCCTCCTCACTTAGACCAATCTAACATCGATAGGTCAATATGGAACAATAATCTATAGTGATAAATAATAAAATATTGAAGCCTATATTAGCTATAGGGCATTATATATTAATTTATAGTGAAATTAGATGTGTGAATTCATATCATGTGCCGAACTTCCACACTTGCTGGGTGAACGGTATAGAATTGTTTCCATTTAATTTTATTTGCAATCCTGCATTCTTGGCGATGATAATCCGGTTACAGGCGATGGTTGGAGTCGCATCGGCCTCCTGGGCGCAGGTGTGGGTTCTCCCCAGTGGGATGCTTGGCATTGTGGACTGACCGTCCGAAGTAGGTGTTGGAAGCGGATATTCTTCGACCGACAGGAATTAGTGTTTCCCTCCCTCCTCCTCTCCCTCTCCTTGGCTCTCCCCTCCAATGTCGAATTCTCGCAGCCGCCTTTCTCTGTACCCCTGTGGACGGGGGGATGAGCGATGCGAAGGGTCACTTGAAAACCCTGATCCTTTGTTGCCGTGAGTGCTACCGTGTTTTTCGGTAGCATTTTCTAAAATTTTTGTTTATTTCTTGAGGAAAGTGCCATTTGAAAAGCATGCCCGTAAAAAATCGGGTGCAGGAGATGCGTGAGGAAGTGGGATATTGGGGTACTAGGTAGGAGTGGGAAAGAGGGAGGAAGAGGCATGAAGTCAGGTCGAACAGAAAACTGGAAAACTGCATTGGAGAACTAAAGTGGGAAATTATTATATGGAGAACATAAGGAAGTCCAACGCAGAACGTAATATATAATAATTGTTAGAGGCCGTTCATAATTTACCTTTAATAGAAATAACCAACCTGATGATGATGGTTTCCGGGCATCAATCCTAAGATTGGTTTGATGCAGCTGCTCTCCTCTCAATTCCTTTATCGCCTAGCCTCGTCATGTTTGCGTCATTACTTGTCCTCTCTCGGGCCTTCCTCATTAGTCCTTTCCGTTCTGTTTACCTTCCACGACTGTTTCAATTGGGCCATCATCGTCTCTCAAAATGTGTCCCGATAAGTGTATCCATACTTCTTTTAAGAGTTCTCGATGGCGAAGATTTGAAGACCTTTTCTCCTAACTCCTAATAGAGTATCATCGTAGTTTTTCGATCCATTATTTTTATCTTCATCATTCTGCTTTAGCCACACATTTTCAATGATTTCAGTCTTCTCTCCTGAGCCGCTGTTGTTGTCAGTGCCTCGGTATCACACAGAATGTGGTAATTCAGTCCTTACTTCTAGGGTTAGGTTCTAGGTTCCGACTATTTGTCTAGATTTTCGTATCACAAAACGCTTTCCTAGACTAATTATTTCCTTCGTGCTTCTTTCAGCGCTGCTGTTTCGGATTACAGATAGTTTAACTCTATCCATATCCTAGCCCTTGATTTCTCAATTTAACAAGTAGTTCAGGAGCTCATATTAATAAGTTCACTTACCGTTATATGAACGTCCCATTTATTTGTGTTTGGTTGCGTCGTTGTGTGCGACCACTTTTGTATAAAGTGCGTTGATATAAAATTAATCCCAATTTGGTCTTGCCCAGGAAATTTAATCCCCGAATGTAGTATTTTTATCTTGTTATGGTTGGTTCAATGACTTCATGAAGGAGTCGATCATTTACCCAAATTCGTCACCAACGGCCAGCTGAAGACATCTCTTATGAAATACATTCGTGCAGATCGGGTGAGTATGCTGTCGACAACGGGAATGGCTGCTAACCGGGAGATCGTGAGATTGAATCCTGAATCCTCGACTATAGGTGTTCTTTGTAATCTGTAGTGGTTCTGTTACTGGGAAATTAGATGCGGAAAACCAAAGACCACTTACCGGGATCCCATAAGGAACACAGCCCCCCAAAAAAAGCTCATAATCATTATTTAGCTATCGCTAAGAAAGTTATAGTCCTACAGAATTTTCCGTTTTTCCCAGTTAGCCTCCTTTATCAAAAGATCTTCATCTCCACTCCTTCATTTATACCATCGTTATTACTCGTACCAGAGCAATTTTCCTACTATCTAGGGGTCGTGTTTATGTGGTGGGTATCAGTGATAGGAAGTAACTGATTACATGTAGTCCGATTACCGGTAATACTTCTTGGAATCTACTCGTGATCGATTGATAGCAATGTTGATTACTTCACTCAAGTTTTAGATGTTTCTTCGTGCACAGGCACATGTGCTCGCTGTCATTTATTTCGACTTTATTTTGATGTTTGACATAGAATTATTTCAGTCCATGCATCTCCAGTCCAAATATCTGTTTTTTGCTTCATAATGGGTTAACGCATGTCAATGTTTCTCTGGGTTCAACTTCGACTGGGACTGACCAGATTCCATGCATCGCATTTCTTAATAAATTAAAGTACATCAATTCAATATGCACATAGGTAGAATTGGAGTGAATTGTCACCGATCTAGTCTTACATACTAGACTGACAATAGTCGCTCAAGGTAGAAATATAAATGACAACACTTGAGAATTGTAGTATCACAGAAGATAATAATTCCCAGAGTTTTGAAAAATTACATTTGAAACAATTTTAATCTACTTGAAATTTAAATCGATTACTTTTTACCCTAATCATTGTGATCGAGCCCAATTGCATTGTTTGAGTTTTTTACTCAACACTGGTGGCTACTGCACTTGCTTCATATCCTTAGACTTAGAACCCCGGGTGAGGTGAAATTTTAGTGGTATCCCGATCCCCGCTCAAGTACCGTGTGGAGATCACTTCAAGTCAAGTGTTTCGTCCTTGGGCCGGCAACTTAATAATTTGTTCATTCCCTCGCGCCTTTCCTCAAGAGCGAGCTAATGTGTACGCTGGGTTTCCCTCCATCCTTCCCACAGTCCCTGAAAAATCCTAACTCTGCCAGTTACACGCCTATTCTAAAAGGCGTAAATTACCTCGGTCATTGGTAGCCCCTCATAATGGTTAACTAGAGTTCCTACTGTTTTTGTGTGCAGGAAGCTGTAATAGCTTTAGAGTATGTATGACCTATAAATCTTCCTCTTCATTCTAGAGGTGTAATTATCAGCGCCGCCCGTTCTCCATGAGATACTTTGATGGATGCTTCTCCTAGTTTCATCTTCTTCACAATTTTGTAACGTCACGTTTCCATTGTACGGTAATGACCTTTTCCAATGTCATTTCCCCTGGAAAGGTCGTCCCTCCCTGGCCCATAATCGCTTCCGCGAAATTTTAATCGGTATACCTGCCCGAGCGCTCTCGCTGGAGCGAGGTCTCCCCCCCCCCTCCCCACGCTCGTCCCTAACCCTTCATTTGCCGCTCTTTCCCTCCGCGCCGTTTTGTCCTTGTCGTTTGTGTGGCCGACGGCGTGGGGGTCGGGGGAGCGTCGCATTGCGGTCCCCTTCAAATTGCGTCGTCCCCTTACACCCCCTGCCCCACGCCGCGCTCGCTCCCGCCCATTCCTTCAGTCCTCTACCCTCGTTCCTCCTCTCTCCTTTCCGAAGCGACACCAACCCCCTACCCTCTCACTCTTCCTCCCTCCACTTTGGTCACATATGTGCCCCCTTGCTTTTGTTAGGGTGTACTGAATAATGATTATAGTATACCAGGCATTGCGCTCAAGATCTCTTGTTCTTCGTCACGTGCACATGAGCGTCTCCGAGATTTGCATGTTTGAGTTTTTTTTTTGCTTCGTCGTCTGCCATTTTAATAGTTTCTTACCTCTATTTTTGTCTTTTTGTCACACCTGTAGGAATGAAAATAAGAGTGGGGAGCTGATTCGGTCAATAAGATTTGCGGAAAATCATGCTGTTGTTAATCATTCAGCCAAAAGAGTAAAACCATTGGTGAATGCTTTCGAGACCCTGTAAAAAAAAAGGCATGGGATTAGAATGAATCATTAGAAAAAGAAGCTAATGATGTTCACAGGAAGTAAGGAGACCGAGTCAGGAGGCATAAACAAGTGCAGGTCATCGATCTATTTAAGCTATTATAAAGTGGAGGGAGTTGATGACGAGGGCCTCACGTGAAGGTGTCAAAATGAAAACTTGGATAAGGAGCGTAGTGTAGGGAAATTAATGATTTAGAGTTGGCTCCAGAACTTGAACTTTGAGGCACAAGGATAAGCGTAGTTCGAGGGTTTTGAGATGTGGGAATGATGAGGGGTTTAAAAAATAAAATGAACGAAAAGGACGACGCACCAAGAAGGACCTCGGGCCCAGACCGAGCAAATTGAAGTTTTTAATCGAGACTGCGCGGGAAATTCTAATCTCCCTTTATCGCTTTACACGATTTTTCGTCGGGGTGTGTTTAAAAATCGGCAGAAAGCAGTTAATTTAAGACCTAATAACAAGGTGTATTTGTACTCGTGCTATCGTACCATGGCCGAGGCTAAAATCAAGGTTTTAAAATAAGTGCATAATTTTGATTTAAATACTAATAATTTGAGTCCTAATATGCAGCGAATTTTGATTCTCATCGAGGTTAACTACAGCCAATTAGTATAGGAATATGTATCTGAAATCTTAATTTTTCACAAAAATATTTTAAGATAACAGAAAAAAGTCAGAGAATGAATTAAATATAAAACTAAAAATTCTTGCTTAAAATTATGTATTTTTGGGTTAGGTACTGCGTTGTAACAAAATCTTAACTTTCCCTCCTTGCATAATCTCTTCCTTCGAAAATTGGTGTACTTATTCCTGTTCCTACGAACCGCGAGCAGTAAGCATGGCCTCAGTTTTTTTCGCCTTTGGTGATCAACGTATTGAGTTGTTGAATCATCATTTCCCCCAGCGCTTTTATTTTCAGACGAGCAGTCCCCCCGCCTCTGTCCATCTACCGGCCGCGAGGGATCCGAATGCCTCGTGGAGGAGGAAGGAAGGAGGGAGACTCCCCCCTCTCCGCCTTACCTGCGGTGCACGAGGTATCCGATGCTAATCGTTGTGCATATGCCGAGAAATTCCTCTCCGCGCACGGAACGAGTTAACCTCGAGCGAAGGGGACGACGAAGAAAGACCCGATCGAATTGGATTCTCTCATCGACGGATTCATTTGGCCGATTCGCATCACCGAAGGGTTCGACCTCTCCCCGAATACTCCCCCTTCAACGGCTACAATTACTTCACATCTTCTTGGACCTCTAAAGCGCTTCCTCTCAAACTAAACTCCGTTGGCCCCTCATCATAGCTCTCTCTTCAGCTCGTTCTATCCCCCTCCATTCCGTCCCCTATTGCCTATTCTCCCCCTCCCTCTTCCTCATTTATCCATTCTCCTCCCTAGCGCAGCTTTCACCACCCCACTGCCTCTCTGTATCGTCTTTTTGTGACTCATTCGTATTTCCCCGATCCACTTCCTCTCTTCCACTGCCGTAGGTATGGAACACTTCGTCGTTGGTTTTCCTCTCTATCCAACCTTACAAATGCTATTTTCCTCCACATCCTAAAAGCCTCGATGCCACACTCCCCCGTCTCATAGATCAAGCTAATGAACCACATAATGCCAACGCGACGCTCCATGTCGTTCCTCGCTGATTTTTTTCTTCTCATTCTCACTCAAATACCTAAGTACCTGTCGTCCATTCCCTTTTCTATCTTATGTACTGCATACTTCTTTCGCTATCGAAGTTCTTGTCCTATATATTTATTGCTAGGTCCAGTTATCTCCAATTACTGCCCAGATATATGAAACCTGCTCTTAATTTAAATTCTCTGAAATAAATATAAGCCTTTGTGCGCCCTGCGAGTCTCTTTGCCTACTGTTTCCATACTATATTTCACACATTCATCCTCTGATGCCCACAACAATAACTGCAATCCATTTCTGGCGAAGGTTAACTACTGCTATTTTCCTGCCTATTTTTTCCTGTTTTTTAATGCTCCTCTTCCAGAGTGCTGTGAACAACATTCTAAATCGTGCAAATACGAAATTGCACAAAACACTTGGTGGAAACTATTAAAAATAAGCTATAAACGTTTTCCCAACTTTGTAAAAGTCGATATAAAATATTAAGAACAGGAATAACTCGTCGCGATGTCGTCAATTCCATCGATAAAGCAAAGTCATCACGAAATTATTGATTGGTAAATAAGTAGGGAATAGGCTTTACTGCTATTTTTGTTAGCTACCGATCGTTAACTGTAATGATCAATTTACTTATCTCGAGGCCCCAGCGTACGAATTTCATTATCAGTCGATCATTTGTGATTGATCGCTAAGGTGATTCCAAATAGGGCTGCGGGACTCATACTTTGATTAAAATGTCTAAGGAATTCGTCCAGTCGACAAAGTGTAAGGGTGGAAAGGAAGCTTGGCTTCGCCCGGCGTGCTACTGACGTACGCGGATGTAAATTGTATGTGTTGAAACTTTCACCACGTACCGACAATTGTTTAGCAATTTTTTACCACGAGTCGAGAATAGCGAAGTCATCCTTTCATTCACATTCAAATACGAAGCTCGAATGAACTCGTTCTCTCAGATTTCGAAGGAATTCATTCCGTCGACAGAGTGTAAAGGAGGAAATGCACCTGCGCTTCGCATGACTTACCATTGATTTATTAATCGTTGAAAGTTTCACCTAGTCGATAGTCGTTTCGCGCTTTTTTTTGCCCCGAGTGGAGAATGTCGAAGATATGAAGTTCTAATGAACTCCTCTTAAATTTCAGATTAATTCATCCAGTTGACGGAGTGTTATGGAGAACTATGCTTCGAATGACGCACTCACTGTTGATGGAAGATATTTTGCTGAAACCTTCTCCACGTATTCAACGTGGCTTCGCACATATTTGTGCGAAGTGATCATTTTATTCGCATACGGAGCTCAAATGAACTTGAGGGTCGTTAAGGTGCTTCCCTTTAACGGGTGCGAATGAGCAGCTTTGAGGAATGGAGCAGGAAATCGAACGCAAGACGGGAGATTCCGTCGTGTCCGTCATGAGTCGGGGGAGATTCAGGTCTCTCCCGCCTCCTGCCCCTTCTACCCCTTCTACCGCGCCCCCTTATACTCTTCCACCCCTCCCCCTTCTACCAT